>OOFC01020687.1:0-17785 GCA_900323345.1 Pseudochromis fuscus
TGGAAGGATGGATGGATAGATGCAAGGATGGATGGAAGGATGGATGGATGGATGCAAGGATGGATGGAAGGATGGATGGATGGATGGATGGATGGATGGATGGAAGGATGGATGGAAGGATGGATGGATGGATGGATGGATGGAAGGATGCAAGGATGGATGGAAGGATGGATGGATGGATGGAAGGATGGATGGAAGGATGGATGGATGGATGGATGGATGGATGGATGGATGGATGGATGGAAGGATGGATGGATGGATGGATGGATGGATGGAAGGATGATGGATGGATGGATGGATGGATGGATGGATGGAAGGATAGATGGATGGATGGATGGATGGATGGATGCAAGGATGGATGGATGGATGGATGGATGGATGGATGGATGGATGGATGGAAGGATGGATGGATGGATGGATGGATGGATGGATGGATGCAAGGATGGATGGAAGGATGGATGGATGGATGGATGGATGGATGGATGGATGGATGGATGGAAGGATGGATGGATGGATGGAAGGATGGATGGAAGGATGGATGGATGGGTGGGAGGATGGACGGATGGATGCAAGGATAGATGGATGGATGGATGGATGGATGGATGGATGCAAGGATAGATGGAAGGATGGATGGATGGATGGATGCAAGGATAGATGGATGGATGGATGGATGGATGGATGGATGGATGGACGGATGGATGGATGGACGGATGAATGGATGGATGGATGAGTGTGTGAGAGGCAGCACAATGTGTCCCATCGTCACAAAGAAATGCAATAAAAAGCCTTGTGTTTCACAGGCACCACTTGTAATGAAGAGTATCTGCAGCGTGAGGAGAGATTTGTTTTTCTGCTCTCCTTCGATAAATGAATCAAATCTTTTTTTTTCCACATAAATCTGCCCGATGGCCCAGGCTTATTAAACGACTCCAAACTGGAGCTCAGATTTTCTCTAAAATATTCATCATCTCTTCATCGCTCAGTGGAGATTTACCTGGTTTAAATTCTTTAACCTGAGCTCCAGCCTCTGAACCTGCTTCAGACCAGAGCTGTGAGTGAAGTGAGAGTTGCTGTGAGGTGTCCGGCCGATGGGGCTAATGAGGGGGGCAGCTCAACAGGAGCTTGTTTGTTTTTCCAGGAGAGGAAACAAAAAAAAAAGAGAAAGGAGGTGATGGGGGAGACAGCTTGTTATAATGAAAGGAGATTGGCCGGTGGAACAAAGGAGAAGCAGAAGGTAGACATGGCCTGTGGTTGACTGTAATCACCGTGCTGTATCGCAGGCACACAATCACCAATGATAACACACAAATGTGTATTGATTGTGTCACTCGCGGGCTGACACTCACATGCTAACATGAAAAGGAACTGATTACACAGCAGATTTATTTAGAGGCTAATTCATGATATTTATTCTCTTCAAGTGGATGAATTCAAAACAGTCAGCTGTTAAAAAGTATTCATTCAGAGAGTATAATGAGTCTCGATGTAATCTGATTTTTCGAACTTGGAAACTCAACAAGATGTAAATTCACCAAAGGCCTTTATCTGTTGGAAGAACAATAAAGAGAAAGACAAATTTTCTATTGTTAGTAGTTTTTTTTTTGAGAAAAACTACTAAACATGTCCTGATGATTCATTTGGAAAGATAAGGTATTATCCAAGCAGCAAAAGATTAAATCAGACAATGGAAACCTGTTCAAAAAAATACTGGACAATCCCTGTTAAAATGGGCAGATAGTGCCACTATTTCACCACAAGAGGGCACCACTGTTCAGACTATAGCATCGGTATCATGGACTGTACATAGAAATGGACAAAGCAACCAGATCTCAGAAGTGACACCAATTCAGAAGTGCAAAAAAGTGCAATACCACCGATGACCACTAGAGGATGGCCCTGAAAAACGTTGCCTCCAATTGATTTCATTTCAGCTCCTCTTCCCGGTGATCTGCTGGTTACGGAGCCCCTAAAGGGACATGAAGAAAAAAAAAGTTTGATGGAGAAAAAAAAAAAGAGTGCCAGATAACTACCTCATGCGCACAAGATAGCATTTCCTGTATACAGAAGAGTATGCATAATGTATTCAAATATTTAGTTCATGAAATTGTTTGAAAATTACTGAACACCGCCATCCACAGGTGTTTTGCCACTTTAAGGTGAACCGGGAAATTCAGCCTCTTCTGTATACAGGAAGTGCTAACTGGTGCGCATGAGATACAACTGGAAATGCTAACTCGATGCGCACGAGATAGCTATCTGGTGCGCACCAGATAACTATCTCGAGTTAGCATTTCCTGTTTACAGAACAGACTGAATCTCTCGGTCCACCTTAAAGTGGCATAACACCTGTGGCTGGTGGTGTTCAGTAATTTTCAAGCTAATTCATGAACTGAAGATTTGAACAAATTATGTATACTATTCTGTATAGAGGAAATGCTATCTTGTGCGCACGAAATACCGGCACTTTTTTTTTTCTTCATCAAATTTTTTTTCTTTATGTCCCTTTAGGGGCTCCGTAGCTGGTCCATCTGAAAAAAAAAAAAAAAAAAAAAAAAAAAAAAGATAAAAAAATCCTAATTAAGTAGATATTAGGCTTCAAAAACAGGAAGAACAGTGTCCTCAGACTCAAGGGTCAGACCCACTTTCTCCCTTCATATCCATATATGGTCACTTCTGGCTCCTAAAAACCAACATGGTGGAAATGATAGAATTTTTTTCTTTTCTATTGTGTATAAAAAAATAAAAGAAAACATACATAAAATAAAATGTTTTCACTCCTTATCACCACGACAACAACCCTGCAAGGTTTTCAAACACAGCTGGTGGCAGAATAATAAACTGGGAGATTAATGATTGTTAATTATTGTTGCTACTTTTAGCTTGCTACCCTGTTGACATGTTTATGTTTAGCATGATGGAGCGCTGCTAGAAAGCATCCTGATGCCCTCACACTGCCCCAGCAGATGGTCGGTTTGATGGACTTGGAAAAACATCATGTACTTCCTGCTTCAGGAACATCCTCCTCCGGGATTGAACTTTTTTCCAGTTTCTCCAAGGTGACCTTTCAGTCTTATTACCTGTAGCTATTTTCTACAGTCACCTTTGCTTTCATGCCAACTGCACTGGATCTGGCCTCGTGTTGTGCAGCCTACGGCTCCTGCTGCGCCTGCTTCAACCTCGTTTCCTGTCCCTTGGGTGTTGGAGTCCTCCCCACGCAGCTCTTCCCTGGGCTCTACCCTTTGCAGTCGTGTTTCTGCCTGATTTCTGGCTTTTACAGAGATGTTGTACTTTCAGACGCCTAAAAATGTTCACATGACAGTTTTAGTTTCATTTTACACTGAAAAAACATGGATGTTCTTTCTAAAGTTTGATTTTAAGAAGTTGACTCTCATATTGACTCTGAAGATAATGTGTGGTATGAGTTTTTAACTTTAAATTAAGTAGCAGAAATGCAATAAAATCACATTCATATTGTCGAATAAGTAAATTCAGGAAAGGTGACACTGTGCTCCAATATTTGATACTAATGTAACTTGGTTTGGTTTTTTGAAATATTCTGTTTGTGTAAGTTGTATTTTTTTCTCAGTCATAATCATCCACTGAAGTATTTTTTTTAATTAGCTTATTGTGCTGTTCTTGATTTTTTTTCCAATCAAATAACTCCAAATATTTTGTCCCGCCCACATGAAATACATCAATCTATGGAAGTTAGATTCACTCGAAATGCTGTTGAAGGAGGATTTTAACCCAGACATTTTCATTTTTATGTTTATTTTTCTTACATGTAGCTAGATCCCAGTACCAGGCTGTAAGTACCGTATTTTCCACAATATAGGGTGCACCGCATTATAAGGCGCATAGAATAGAAACTACTGTAGTGTCTGGGGTTGTGTTATCCTCCATCTAGATGAAGCTGCACTAAAGTGAATGTCAACAAAACAGTCAGATAAGTCAGTCAATCAAACTTTATTCATAGAAAACAAACCAACATTCTGACAACTCCGTTCACTCCAAAACAAGCTAGTACATTCACAATACGGTACCGTACGTACCGGTAGCTCTTACCGGTATTTGCGCCGCCTTCATTGAAAACAATGTATTTCCAACTCCATTTGTCACAGTTCAAAGCTACATGAACAGCTGTTTGATTTTTTTCTCTGAGGTAACATTAGTGACGTAGTTTTATCTTTTACCAACAGCAAAGTACAACAGGTAGTGCAACTTTTTATCACCTAGTTAGTGCATCACAATATACGCCCCTTGACTACGGCAGCCATAATTAACCAATATTGATCCATATATAAGGCGCATCGGATTATAAGGCGCACTGTCGGTTTTTGAGAAAATTAAAGGATTTCAGGTGGAGCTTATAGTGTGGAAAATACGGTAATATGAAGATAAAAGTCCGAAAATAGTTTTCTCTCATCTTATCCATTACACGTCATTAATTCTGATGCCAGATGAGTCACTTGCTCTGAAGCAGACATCATGTTCGGCTCCCAAACCAGGAAGTCTTCAATGGATTTTGAAAGTGGAGCAATGATGGAAAAATCCACAACAGCAGAAAAATAAATTCTCATTGAAATCAAATCATTTATTTCACTTCAGAGAGAAATCCACAGTAGGATGTTTTTTTAAATACATATTTAGTGAGACAATTATGATTTACAACAAACTCTAAAATGCCAACAGTGCAAATCTGACTGAGTGACAATTTCAATTTCAGAAGTTTTCAATAGAAAAAGAGACTAAAGTTTGGCTCCCTCCAGTATTTCATGAAAGGATGACAAACACCCAGACCTTCAGCTTTCAGCTCAAACACTCTCATCTTCTCAAGTACACAAACAGCTTCTCTCTGGGAGTCGTGTTTGGATTGTTGTGGGTCGCGAGGTCCTGGCTTTTTACAAAACATTTCTTTTCTTCTTTTCATCTTTTCAAGGACGCACAAGGACACAAATGCAGACAAAAGTATAAAACATCAAACACAGCGTTGCACGAGTGGTCCGATATGCACTGTGATGTGAAGACTGGAACTAATACAGATTTATCTGAAGTGCACGCTGCTGTGCATCAGACTAATACTGATACTGGTTGGAGTTATTATTGTTGCTCAGCTTAGAAACCACAGATTTTTTTTCCTTGATGTTTGAGTCGAGGCGATAGTGTGATTATACCACACTCTTATTTTCCTTTGGTGCTGCGAGAAGATGCTTGTACAAACTCTGCCAACTCTTATCTGCTTATAAAACATAAAGGGAACTGTCATCGCACACACTTCCTGCATGTTTCTATTTAAAACCTGCATAACGAGGCTTTATATAGAAACGTGACACAAGCAAAAACGTACATGTAAAGCCCACTGGCGACTGTTTTACTTGCAATTATATCATGTATATTATACTAGAGGACGGATAAAGCCACCTACTCTTAAAAAGAAGTAGTTTGACATTTTGGGAAATGCACTTTTGCCGAGGGCTGGATGAGAAAATCAATATCATTCTCACATCCATAAAACTCTTCATTTACAGCTTGGATTTTAGCAGCTTCATGTCCGGCGCTCGGCTCCATCTTCAGAGTGGATCTCACCTTTAGCCCGAGCTGTCGAACGAGTGTAAGACGAGTTACGACCTTAGATTTTTTTTTAAATACTTTATAAGACTTGAGCCAAGTAGTTTGTATTTCAAAAGCTTTATTTCTCAGCGGTATTCAGATGTTAAACTCTGGATGTCTAACCCTGAATATGACACAAAACAAGAGAAATATAAAATGTGTTTTCGCTGTTATAATAGCATCCGCACACCCACGCATGCCTGCACCGACAGACACAGTTCAGCATAAACATATTAAAAATAACACTGCCGCTTTGACAAGGTCCAATTACTGGACGGTGCAATATGTGCAGGCTGCTGCCGTATACAGTACCTGCTGTCTGTGTTTGTGACTGGCTCCTTCTCCTGGAAGAGGCCGACAGTCTGCGGCTACAGCTGTCATCTCACTGTGATGTTTGTTTGGACACCGGTTTGTCAATCTTTGCTTGTGATGAAGGAGATGTGCCGAGGTACCTTTCGGTCAGGAGTTTTTCAGGACTTATTCATCCCGCCGCCTCGGTGTCAGGAGGAATCACTCTTATCTAGCGGGGATAAAATCTGCCGGCTCCTCAGCACCACCATGGGGGACAGCTCAACAGTGTAACCGAATCCCTTCTGTATATGGGTCAGACCTGTCTTTTAGTTTTTTTGTCTTTACCTCCCTTTATCTATTATAAAAAAGTGGGAAAGACTGATGAAAAGGCCTGTCAGAGCTGCAGCTGTCAATGCCATAAAATGAGGAGGAAGAGCAGGAAGGGAGGGTTCAGACTAAAGACGAGGACTACATTTTTAATTAGATTCAGCTGCAAAGACACATCGCTGTATTGATTGGTTTTCAGATAGCACTAGTGTAACATAAAAGTTTTATTGCTTTGTTCCTTTCCTCAGCAGAAGCTGTGAATGATGGATTGATGCACACAAACAGTGCAGTGTGTATTTCCCCCCTCGTGCTTGTTTACTTACATTAACCGGAGGAAACACATCCTCAAACACATGTGTTTAAACAATAATTCATGAGACCCAAAGACGTGAGGAAGTTCTTTAACGAGCAGTCCACTGATTTAGCAGTCCACTCCTGTAACGCTGCCTAACTATCCACAGTAGATAAAAAAAAAGATGCAGGAGAATCTGGACATCATCTTTTCTGTCTTCTTCTGGCGCCTCCATTATTCACAACGCAACTTGTCTGCCAAGTTTTGCTCAAAGACTGGACATAGAAACACTGTATAGACAAATGGATGAAGCAACTGGGACTTCAAAATAAATCTGCAGAAGTGCGAACAAGTGCAATACCATCGCTGGCCACTAGGCTCCAAGAAATGGTAATTTTCAGTCATGAACTACTCAGTCAATACAAGTCATTATGATGTCATTAGGTAAAGTCAGTTCTTCTTGATCTGAAAATCATTTCATCATTAAGTCGATATTAGGCTTAAATATGATAACGTTTTATAACATTTGTTGAATCCAATAATGTAATAACAGCCGATAACGTAATGAATTTGCCCTTTTTGAAATGTAATAGGCCAATAACGTAATAAAAGTCTTGAACTGATAACGTAATAACTGTTGGCCAATAACGTAATGATTTATTACGTTATTGGCTCAGTTATTACATTTGCAACGTTTTTTGTCTTTTACCAGGCTTTACTTTTGGCCAATAACGTAATAAATTATTATGTTATTGGCCAAAAGTTATTACGTTTTCAGTCCAGGACTTTTATTACGTTATTGGCCTATTACATTTCAAAAAAGGCAGATTTATTACGTCATCGGCTGTTATTACAATATTGGCTTCAACAAACGTTTCCCACTAAACCAGGACTTGTGTGTGTCGACACGAAGACGCAGAAAACTCTGTAGTAAACATGCCAGGCCTGGATGTGGTGCTACTACAGAAACCCACCAAAACAGATACACATACACATACAACAACACACACTTGTTGCTCTCAGTACTTGTACAGTTTCAGGAGCTTTTGCTGTAAAAGTCAAAACCAGCCCAGTAGCTGCTGCAGCACTAACATGACGCCGTGCTCCGCCATTGGTCCTGTTGTTGTCGGGGGTTACGCATGCAGGTTAAGGGAGAGGCGGGGCTGTGGCGGCATCAAGGGAATGCCTATACGCTGTACATTCAGACTTTTCCACTCTGGGACCAGTTTTCAGAAATCATTTTTGGCTCACCGTCTACATGTGGATGCAAGACCTAAACAATAAAAACTTTACAGTTTACACCAAAACGAGTCTCCGTGTGGACGGGGCCTTGGACTCAACTTCAGCACCGCTTTAATTGGAGACCAGACCTGATGATCAAACTAACCACGCTACTAAATCTTCCTCTTTTTGAAAATTAATATCCAGTAAATTATGAATATTTCTGAAGTCAACTGAAGCCTATTTAGCATCAGCATTAGCTTAGCTATAGCATTAGCTCCAAACTTTGATTGGTCAAAAGTGCTACATGTTTTCACATTAGCTTCAGTCTATGGAAGATCATTTCTACGGAAGAGTATTAGGGCCACCCAGAAAAAAAATTAGAGAAGGTAGATTTTTTTTTCTTCATCACGCACTTTCAGAAAAAAGTCGAAATGTCGAGAATAAAGTCGCAATTCAATGTCGAGAATAAAGTCGAAATGCAATGTCGAGAATAAAGTCAAAATATTGTGAATAAAGTCGAATTTCAATGTCGAGAAAAAAGTCAAAATGTCGAGAACCTGACACAACACGACAATTTCAACATTATTCTTGATTTTGTATTTCGACTTTATTTTCGACATTTCGACTTTATTCTTGACATTTTTTCTCGAAGTGCGTGATGGAAAAAAAAATCTACCTTTTCTAATTTTTTTTCTCTAGGTGGCTCTAATAGTCTTCCGTACATTTCTTGTCAGCTGATGAAATTATCTTTTTTTTGGACCCACAATTTCAGAGTTTTATCACAAATTCAATCTCAGACTTTGATGTGTAAAAATGTGAGTTCCCATTTGAAGAATTCATTGTATTTCATTTCACTTTGGGGAAAGATTATTTGGAGCAAATGTGTCACAGCGTCATTGAACCACATCTGAAGCCTTTTGTTTTCAGAGCTGTGTAACACTCAGAGGTGAAGTAAAAACCGGTCATCACAGGGTGGAGCACAATGAGTTTCTGTAAGGACATCAGAATCAAAATACTTTATTGATCCCTGTGGGGAAATTGGGCAAATTGGTTAGAACACTGAGAGTGTCCTACTGTGAAAATATGGTCAGACGAAGCCGATTCAATTCCAACATTAGCGAGCTAAGAGGGATCAAGGTTGTTTTTTCATCCACTCGATAAGTACTTTATTTGAAATGTTGCTTTTTACACTCTCTGAAACTCCATGCTTCAACTTCTGCAGCCTGAAAACAGACTGATTTTTACACGGGCGTCCACAGAGACAGCCAGCGTTTAGCCTGACCTCAGATTTACATTTAGAAAACGGCAGCAAACCAAAGATGCTCCAGTCAAATGCTGTGAGTCATTTTCTTCAGGATGGTTTATCTGCTGCGTTGATGGTGTTTGTTGAAGGTTGCGTTACCATAGAAACAAAGGAAGATACAGGACAGGACACTTCACATATTTCAGCTCAGTTTGAAGGTTTTGTGTATTTTATTTTGAAATAAACAACAGCATTTATTACTGCGCGGCTGCTTCTCTGTACCTCTGACTTCCTCTCTCTCGCTCTGTCCTTTTCACATTTCTTCCTCCTATCTCCTCCTCATTCCAGCCTCTTCATCCTCCGCTCTCTTCCTCACTGCCGGTGACTTACTCGGGTCAGAAAATGAGCCAGCTGCCCGGGCTAATCTGGGGAATACAGGCGGCTGAAGACGAAGGCTGACAGAAAGGCCAGCTTTTCCACATTGATAAAAGGCTGCGCTCGTGCCACAAATCAGATACCATCCAACTTGACCTATAAATGTACTTGACCGCCAGAGAAAAAAAAAAACAGAAATGCTGCTTCATGTCTGGAGAGGCTCCATCTCCAGACAGAAAGTTCAAAGTCACCCTGCTGAGGAAGAAATTCAAATTTGACATCAGGACCTCAGAGCGATGGAGGAGATGATGCTGGGCTGGATCCAGCAGAAGAAATATCAACAGGGGGATGATAATATGAAGTCAGTGCAATCAGCAGTGTAAATAAACAGTGGTGATTATATAATTGTACATTACTATACATGTGGGAGTTTGGGATTGCTAATGAGGTTTTTGTGAATTCATGCCGAATACCTTTTATCACAATTTTTAGGGGATGCGTCTCAGCTCTAGGCGCAGATTCAGAAATATAAAATATGATTCCTGCCAGGTATAGATTCACGTAATTAGCCATTAATGGGGTATTTCAAAATGTGCAGAAAGGCATACTTTTCTTTTTTGACATTGCACACTAATTAGTCCCTCTGTTACTTCGCAGCAAGTATGGAAATTACTCAGCATTTTATCTCGCCACACGACTGTACGGGAGAACTCTGCGAAGATAAGGAATTAGGGTGAAATTATTTTTCTGGCAAAGTTAGGCAGAGAGACTTTTCTTGGAGGATTTTCTGGTTTAGGTGGAGCAGTGATCTGATGGCTCTGTGTGTGTGTGTGTGTGTGTATCCCTGATTTGCAGCTTGGATAAATGTAAGAAAATCCATGTGAATTAAGCGAATTGTTTTTTTACAGGTTACATGCCGAGTCTCATGTTGAAAAAAATAATGCACTGTGTAGATTTTCTTTCTAACTGTTGTTATTGGAGATGAGGTGAATGTGTCACAATCTTTTACAAATATAAAAGATTACACAAATATTTCACATATACATAAATAAATACGCAACACTCATCAGCAAACAGAAGCATCAGTCGCTGCAGTGTGAGTCCCAAATGTATTATCTTGATGTCCTGCCAACCTCTGGTTTTTATTATCCTGCTATTTGTATTATCTGATTTTTTAATCTCATTGACTTGATGGAAATTCTTTAATATCTGTTATAAGCTGATGAACTGAAGCACAGCCGGTCCAAGCCTTTGTGGGACCTAAAGTAAAATCTGATTTAGGAGCCCTCCACTGCCACTAATACTATTGTCTATTGATGACTGATCATTACCTACTGAATATTTAATGAGTGGTTTTATTTTGACTTACAACTAGAAACACATTCAAGAGCTGCAAACAGAAATATTACCACTGAAAACACAACAAATACTGACAACGTAAACAATGAAGAAATAAACACACACACACACACACACACACACACACACACACACACACTACAGATGAACCAGGTGAGGAAACACCATCAGAGGATCAACCGCTCTCACATCCACCTCTCAGCATCACAGGACACCCAACCTCCAACCACACAGGACAGCACCCAGCACTGTTTGTTTTTCAGATTTTTTTTATTTACATTATTTGCACATTTACATTATTTACCATCCATCCATCTTCTTCTGCTTATCTGCGGTCAGGTCGCGGGGGCAGCAGTCTAATCAGGAGGCCCA
Organism: Pseudochromis fuscus; assembly: GCA_900323345.1. Lineage (NCBI taxonomy): Eukaryota > Metazoa > Chordata > Actinopteri > Pseudochromidae > Pseudochromis > Pseudochromis fuscus. The sequence goes on from OOFC01020687.1 coordinate 11,094, forward strand.
GACTTCCCTCTCCCCGGTCACTTCATCCAGCTCTTCCCAGGGGATCCTGAGGCGTTCCCAGTCCAGCTGAGAGACATAGTCCTTCCAGTGTGTCCTCGGTCTTCCCCAGGGCCTTCTACCGGTGGGACGTGCCCTGAACACCTCACCAGGGAGGCGTCCAGGAGGCATCCTAATCAGATGCCCAAGCCACCTCATCTGGTTCTTCTCAACGTGCAGTGACTCTACTCCGAGCTCCTCCCAGATGATCAAGCTCCTCACCCTGTCTCTCAGGGAGAGCCGGCCACAGAGGAAGATCATTTCAGCTGCTTGTACGATCTTGTTTTTTCGGTCGCTACCATAGCTGAAGGTGGGAACGAAGATTGAGTGGTAAGTCGAGAGCTTTGCCTTTCGGCTCAGCTCCCTCTTCACCACAGCAGATCCATGTAGAGTCCACGTTACTGCAGACCAACTGAATATTGGGTAAAAACTGCAAAATGATGGAACATGTTGCATAAATACAACAAAATGTTGAATAAAACACCAAAACAATGAATAAAAATTGTGGAAAATGTTGGACAAAAACAACATGGGCAAAAAAAAAACAAAAAGTTGGGTTTGAAAAACGATATAATAGGTAAAAACAGCAAATTGGCAAAAAAATATTGACTAAAAACAACAAAATATTGGATAAAAACACCACAATAAAGACTAAAATGATCAAATAAGAGGTAAATACACCAAGAGGTTGTGTAGAAATCACAAAATGTTGAGTAAAAACAACAAAAAGCTGGAAAATTTGGGGGTAAATACAACAAAATGTTGATTAAAAACAAACAGTTGATATTGCTGGGTTAAATTAGTTAGTCCAACTCTGACCCAGATCTGTGCAAAACAACCCAGAATTTTTTAGCTTGTACAAACTGTAATGTTTCATTTCTTTATTTTTGATCGAGCTTCTGCTGAAATAAAAACCTTCTGACCATCCTCTGTGGTCTGTGTTAAATCCTCCATAACAAACGTCTTCTATACAAACCTGCTAAACTCAGATGAAACAGTTTGACACGTTGAGATAAATGTGTGTTGTGAATCTCACTTGAGAGCTGCTCCTGTAAAGGTCTAAAAGACAAGATGTTTCTCCTTTATTATTCCAGGTTAAGCTTTCTGAAGGGAGAGAAGCTATGAAGTATTTATTGGAGCTGTCACTGGACAGCGTAGGAGGATCACTGTGGTGGGGTTGTCCACTCCAGCAGAGCAGTTTTTGTCCATTACATGCTGTTGTAATTGAATCTGAGAGAAAACTGAAACAAAAGGAGATTTATTCACATGAAAACTAAAAGCCATATATTGTAGGATCTCCTATTATACAATATATGGTATCATGATTGCTTATCATCAAGATTTGGGAGATTTTTCCTCCTTATAACACGATTTTTAATAATTATGTTTGCTACAAGGAATTATTTTCGTGTCTCTACTACAAGTTATTTATATAAGGCATTGGTTTTCACTTTGCACAGATAAATTAAATATAATCAGATGATTATTTAATTAGTTTTTACCCGTGGAGTTTGGAAAACATCAGCTGTTAATAATTTGAACAATAAATTCTTCATTAAACTGAGATGATTCCCTATGAGTTCAGCTGTGGTTCATCTGCTCGAAAATACACAGATCACAGACGACCCCTGAGCTGAGTGTGTGTGTGTGTGTGTGTGTGTGTGTGTGTGTACATGTTCCTGACTCTCCTTCACCCTCCCCCTCGTTTTCTCCTCATACCTTAATTCTTTGCATTTTCTCTGCCAGCAGCTCCTCAACAATGAGTAATATTGTTGTGAGCAGTACACAGTGTCACTGCGGGGTTGTTATGGCAGCCATTTTTGTATTGTGTGTTTTTATGTTTATACACGGGGATACTCGGGTTGCTAGCTTAAATCCCACTCAAGCTTCAGCACTGAGGGGAAGAAGCAGGAGTATTTACAGCCGCCGTTCAGGAGGTTAATCGGCTCCTCCATAGCAACTGCCCCGCTTCAAGTGTGTTTGCTAATTGCTAAACGCTCGGTGACCAAAATGTTACAGAGACCTTTAGCCACCTTTATTATCCTGACCTTTTCCCATCCTGCATCTCAGAGCCATTCAAAGAGGAGAATATCAAAGGCTAATTGTGCCATGACAATGTAAAGTTGCTAATGCTCAGTTTGAGACACCTCGGTGGTCTAGGGAGTTTTGACGATCATGACAAACTCTGCATGCTAATTGCTAATGCTACTTGCTGATTATATTGTTGACAGGGAATTTAGAAAATCCTTCCCTTACTCTGATGTTATTTCTACTCTCCTCCCGCTTTCAAAATGTATCATCATCATCATCGTGAGACTCCCTGTGGCTCAGGAAGCTGCCATATCAAAGGTGTGTTGAAAGCAGCAGAAACAGGAGAAATAAAAAGCTCCCCCCAGGATTGCTTTCTGAATATTTACCCAAAGATTTGCAGCGTTAATGGAAGCTGTTTCAAAGGATAACAGGTCCAAATTGTTTGCAAATGGGTCCTGAAAGTTTTGCTAATCTGAGCGTTGGAAGAATCACAGAGTGAAACGTAACAGAAGAAGAATAATGTTGCTTTGTTTAACACTGTCCTGTACAAAGGTGTGTTTGTATCATTGTTACGCTTTGTTGACGGGGTTGAAGCCAATAATGTAATAACAGCCGATGACGTAATAACAGCCGATGACGTAATAAGTTTGGCCTTTTTGAAATGTAATAGGCCAATAACGTAATGAAAGTCCTGAACCGATGATGTAATAACTGTTGGCTGATGATTTATTACGTTATTGGCTCAGTTATTACATTTGCAAAGTTTTTTTTCTTTTACCAGGCCAATAACGTAATAAATTATTACGTTATTGTCCAACAGTTATTACGTTATCAGTTCAGGACTTTTATTACGTTATTGGCCTATTACATTTCAAAAAGGGCAAATTTATTACGTTTTCGGCTGTTATTACATTATTGGCTTTAACAAATGTTATAAAACGTTATCATTTTTAAGCCTAATATTGACTTAATGATGAAATGATTTTCAGATGGACCAGACCAGGAATAAGAAGAACTGACTTTACCTAATGACATCATAATGACTTGTATTAACTGAGTAGTTCATGACTGAAAATTACCATTTTTTGGAGCCCAGTGGCCAGCGGTGGTATTGCACTTTATTTTGAAGTCCCAGTTGCTTCATCAGTGTTTCTATGTACAGTCTTTGAGCGAAACAAATAAATCATTACGTTATTGGCCAACAGTTATTACGTTATCGGTTCAGGACTTTTATTACGTTATTGGCTTATTACATTTCAAAAAGGGCAAATTTATTATGTTATCGGCTGTTATTACATTCTTGGCTTCAACAAGCGATAATAAAAACATTTCTTCATTGTGGTTAAGTTAAAAAAACACTGGACAGCACACAGTTACACGATTTACCTCTCATGCATGTCAACGTCTCCTTGTTGAGCCAGAAGTGACCATATATGGAAAAGAAAGGAGAAGTGAGGGGGCGGGTCTGACCCTTGAACCTGATGACACTGCCCCAATGTGTGTGAGCTTAGATTCTCCGAAACACCTGTAACTTATTTGACACCTGTCAATCAAACTAACCACGCCCCTAACTCCTCCCCTTCTCTCAGGCTAATGCTGAACTCAGTCGGAAACATCGGGAAAATGAGTTTCTGGGTCGGAAAATAAACGGCTACTTAAGTCGGAAAAACAACTCGAAAACTCGGGAAAGAAATTGGTGCCTTACTTCCGACTTGGCGTCATATTTGTTGTCAATATGACGGGTTAGCAGTTCTGTCAATGGTAAGAAATTCAAAATCTGACGTAAACATGTACGTTTATATATATGAATAATGTGCATATTTCATGGCCCACTTCAACTTGAAAACACAAATATATTCAAGGCAGCATCTAGTGGCCGTTGAGGGTATTGCACTTTTTTTGCACTTCTTCAGTATCTGATCTGCACAGGGAGAAAAATACTGTTGCTGAAATAGTAGTGTCTAAGTGTTGAGTTTGAATATGCTACTGAAAATAAATAACAAAAAAAAGAAAAGAAAAGTTTTTCTGGTGTATTTTGGTAGAATGACTTGTACATCACAGTAAGTGGAAAGAAACTTCTGCTGCTTCAGGTCTCGGTCCTGCTCCTGCCCTTTTTTGTTAGTCTTCGCCTCAGACAGGGGAGGCTGGGACTCAAACACACACACACACACACACACACACACACACACACACACACAATGCATTGACTGGCTTTGCAAAACAATCCAACAACTTCGACAAAAAAGTGCAACTTGGTAACTAGCCACAAACCAAATACGGTGCTCGGCTGGTATCTGAGTATTTGGTTGTTGGTTAAACATCTAAACCACACACTGAACTCTGCATTGCTCAAAGGTAAAGGGAGTGAGAAATAGTTTGACGATTTGTTTTTTTATACTGATTTGCTCTAAATTCTGCCCTTACAGCTTTTTTTTTTTAATTACGTTGGTAGTCCTTCACACTGCTCCTGCTGCACACCCCTGTTTCCACCGAGCCCATTTTCTTGCTTGGTTAACCTTCAGTCCGATTTGCAGCTTCTTGTAGAATCAGCAAATCCTGCTTTTTCCCTTAGTACCCGATATTTTATTCCCTAAATCACAGTTCAAAATCAAGTAGGTTGCATATCGCTGCTGTAAAGTTTTGGCAGACGACACTGTGGCATATTTAACTTCACATGATACACTTTACATAAGCCATGACTAAACTCAGGCCTGACTTTATGACACAGGTCAACTGAAATGTGACTGAAGCTCATGCATGTTTTAAACACATGTTTTTTTATGGACTCCTGCAGTTCTGGCTTCATACATTAACCATGAATACTCAGTGTGTGTGAAAAAATCTGTACACACATGGACGAGGAGAAGTATTCTCTGAAACAATACATCAGCATTTTGTATTCATTAAGATGTTATTAGTACATGTATACATTAGTGATGCTTATTTTCTCAAGTATGACATATTCCCTGTTTCTATGTAGAAGACCAACCCTTCTGTTGCAGTAGTACTCATGTATTGTTATACTTCATCTTACTTTATTATCACTTTTCTGGTCATTACAGAACAGAATGAATCTGAATAGAATTTGAATCTTAAAATATTCATGCAGCTCTTTTAAATAATGTATCTCCCGTGTTTGTGATCATGTATATTGACTTAGCAAAGGTGTCTCTGTGAGTGTGTGTGAGTGTATATACAGGGGAGGCACGCCGCACTGAATATGCATGTGTTTCAGACGCACGAAAAGAGTGCGGTCTAAGTGAGTAGGTGGAGGGAGGCTTGTCAGATCGCATAAGTGCTTGTTAATCAAAATGCGAACTGTTGTGGACAGCACTCCGTCTCATGTTGAGAACAACTGCATAATTTATATACTGTATCCTCTCTTTCTAGCAGCCAACTGCAACTGTTTTTTTCTCGGACCAGAGGAGGTAAGAAATGATCGTCTGGCACCGTATCTCCCACTGTGTGTAAGGAGCTGTTTCAACAGATGGACAAATCTTTGGTAACTGTTACCTTTCTTTTCTCCTTTTAGATCACGTTGCTGGATGTATTGTTTAGTCAACAAAAATACAAAAACAACCCCCAATATCACATGACTTTCATCATCTTGCCCAGAGCAATTTCAACCAATAGTATCATGATATCCAGCTGTCAATCAATCAGCTGTTTGCAGCACAGTTCAGATTACCACACTGACAGCAGCTGTAGTAGTGATCAGTAATTTCTTGGATCAGTATCATTAGGTCTGTAATGAAGTGCAAATGCAAACATGTGAGTAGGCACAAATTTGTGTCCGTGCAAACTGAAAAACTTATAAAATTAGTGAAAAATGTGCATCAAGTGGTTTTGCAAAAACCAATCAGAGACTCCCCAACATCCCCAACGGAGCAGAGATGAAGGGCAAGCTTATTGTCGTCGTCTGTGGATGTCCAGAGCGTCATCAATCCGACTCTGTACCAGGGTAACAACACAACATGGCGCCATTTTTGCCATTTCTTGGACTTCCACAACAGGGAAAAGGCAGTAATATTTGCAATCTCGTTCATTGGTGATGGTGGAAGTGGTGGTTGCCATTGCTTCCAGAAGAAGTACTCCTATTGGTTGTTGAAGATGAATATTTGTATTTGGCAAAATGTCGAAAATCAGCCCAGTAGCTGTTTTCACGCAAGTAACACAAAGCAATTAAAGCTGCAAGCAGCGTTGGACGGGCCCTCGCCCCCCGGCCGCCCCCTCAGAACCAGCACCACATCCCCCCGGACACGGTCGTTCGCTGCTGCTCGGATTTAAAAACAAAGTTACGCGTCCCGTATTGACCTGAAAAGAGACGCACTTTGTTCTGCATTTCCGTGAGACTCAAAAATAGTCGATAAAATCAGAGTAGAATCAATGAATGACAAGGCGTGTTACATCAACATTTATGATAATCTTTTTACCAGCCTGCCCTGTGTGACCAATGAGCTGCAGGCTGCAGCACACGCACACACGAGTTGATCATGCAGAATCTGCCTCATGTCATTGGTCGACGTGCTGTTGTTTGCACAAACTTTAAACGCAGAAGAAGAAGAAAGAGAAGTGGTATAAATGAGGCTGACGACAGGGACTCAGATGTTTGTGATACAGCTGGT
>OOFC01020689.1:2375-18125 GCA_900323345.1 Pseudochromis fuscus
CACCCTGCTGTCCGACCCCATCCCCGAGGTGAGGAGGTAACACACACTGAGAGCGGTGTGGAGTCAGGAAGCAGAGTGTCTGTACACCACTGAATCAAGCTCTGAAAACAATAGTGTTTGAACCATTTACATTAAATTATCTTTGAAAGTAAAGTCGTTAATTTTTTGGTAAATTTGCAACATCTTCAAAGTCTCAAACAGAAAGTTGTGTAAATCCTCAAATAGACGCCAGGGTCTTTATTTTTCTAAACTAGAGAAAGTACCAGCCTCTATCTCAGCCTCTGTCTGAGGCCAGCTTGACTTCTAGATTAGATAACATAGTACTATATTTATTCCCCTTCAAGGGAATTGCCTAATAAGTTGTCTTTGCTAATTTCCTCTAAGTTTAATTTAGCCAAGTGTTGTTTAAATGTTATTTTCTGAACTTGTAACACTGTTGGTGAAAGAAACTAAAATTAAACATCTGCAGGTTAAACAGAGGGTCAGTCCACACACCGTCAACTCCTCCTGGAACATCTCCACAGGATCTAACTCATGTATCTTGACAATAGGATATGTAAACAGGACAAAAAGTTTAGAGCAATCTGATTGGACCATTCAAACACAAACACCGTAGGTAGCTAGCTACATGCTACATTACAAGATAGCATTAGTGCTACGTACTAATGATCCTGTTCCAACAAACTACTGATTCCTACTGCAGCTGCTACTCTCAGTACAGGTTGATTGACAGGTGGATGGAATGATGCTATTGGTTGAATTTGCTCTGGACAAGATGATTTGTGTTTTGTACCAGGAAGTAAATGTGATTGAACTTTGGCATAAAAATGAAACTGTTTGTTCAGTAAGTGAACAATAGGACCTGAGATGTGATCTAAAAGGATTAAAGAGACATTTTTACTGTCAGCTGGACTTTAATAAACACTGAACACACCTCTCTGCAGCACTAGTGTACAGAACACACACACACACACACACACAGGCTTGAAACAGTGTGGCTCCACTGGGTTGTAACAGGATGGTCAACATCTGACGGGGTCAAGTGTGGAGCTGAGGGACGAGGAGGAGGAGTTCAAACTGAAGTTCAGCCAGACACTTTCAGACACACACACACACACACACTTGGAACATCTGTTTCCAGCAGAACCTTCCTGCCTCTCCCTGGACAGACAGCTGCTTCGGCTGAGGGGTTGAAGCTGAGGTCTGCAGACATCTGTCAGACAGACAGACAGACGGATCGACTCTCACTCTCTCAGCTGCAGCTTCATTTATTTTGCATCAGGAGTTTTTAGCAGTTGGTGTTGTTCAGGCCGTGGAGACTCTGTCTGACTCAGTGTGATTGTTGGGGAAAGATGAACGACTGCGTTTTAAAGTTCTCCTCAGGTATCGGATCCTCACATCGCACAGGTTTTCATGGGCTCAGATTCACTCGGGTTAGACAGGGAGTGGTTAGAGCGAGTCTCCAGGAAGTGAATGTAAGTCAATGTAAAGAGTGTGTGTGTGTGTCTGTGTCAGAGCTTTGTGGAGATGAGTGAAGAACATAAACAAGCTTCAGAGACTTTAATTAAGTTTAGGCAGAAGTCTGAGGGGACAGAGCCGAGGTGACACCTCCATCATAGTGTACGAGTCGTTCCAACACACATACACAAAGTACATATACACAAAGTACACACTCTGAGGTGTTCAGTGACTTTGACAAAGTCATTTCCACCACTAAAAGTTTGTGATTTGGTAAATTGTAGTTTTAAATGATGATGACAGCAGCTTCTTTGTTTTCTTTATTTGAATAAAATCTGTTTCACCCTTGAATGGTTTCTGTAACCTGGGAGATCATGTGACAAGCTGCAGTGGGATGGTTGTATGCAGGTGTGCTTAATACTACAATCCAGTCCTTGGGTCATGTGACTTCATCCCCCCAAAAATACAAAAAAAAAAAAACAACCCCAACTCAGACTAGCTTCCTATGCAACAAAAACACCATTTAAAACTGAAATTTTAAATATTTATAGTTGTTAATGAAGCGAAGTTTGGCACAATTTAAAATAAAAGTAAAGAAAATGTAAATGTATTTCCCCTAAATGGGCAAAAATGTATATTTGGAGATACAGAGTGTGAATTGGAAACTGAAGATCACAGTGAAATTGTGTCATTTTCTTTAAACATTTACAATGAATTAATTGCCCAAAGTATTTATGTTTGGTTTCCCAATTAAGGGTTAAAGTGGTTTTTACCCTGACTTAGATTTTAAAGAGCAGAAATGTAAAACCACTGAAACGTTTCATGTGTTTCCTCTGCTGCTGTGATTCCTGTGATTCAGTAAATGTTGACGAGCTCAGTGATGGACTCGTCTCCTCCACAACATCCCAAACATGTTGGGTTGTTCTGACCTAGAACTGGGTAAATATTGGACGACCTACTTGTGAGAAGTGTCGTCAAACACAGCTCACCACTGTCGCTGTTCACTTCTGCTGTGGTTTCTCCAACTGTTTTACATATTAATGCACTTGTGTTTCCACCAAGGAAGTTGTGTTTTTGCCTGGGTTGTTATGGTTACGAAAACCTATTAAGGCAGTGGTCCCCAACCACAGGGCAGGGACCCGGTACCGGTCCGTGAGGCATTTACTACCGGGCCACACAGAAAGAATAAATATTTTATTTTGAAAAACGTTTTAGTTTGAAAAAACGACCGGATTCTCTCCAACTTTACATCCTGGTCACGTGATCAGGAACGTTACCTCAAAAAAAAAACAAAAAAAGTCCGAAAACTAGCGAAAATGAAGAAAAACAAACGTCTGTGGAGAGCTTCTTTGTCAGGGAGAAACATTTGTTTTTTATGGCGGTCGTGTTATTTTATTTTTGCTGTATTTATCAGCCACACCTTGAAGGGCAGTCTGTGAAAATAATGCCGACATTAAACCGGTGTGTGGTGCAACAAAGGCTGGGGACCGCTGTATTCAGGTAAAGTATGACCCAAGAAATGACTGAATACACTTTGGGCAAGATCCTAAAATCAAGAAAAATCTACAATATTGGCTTAAAATGTCCCAAAAATTACTGCAGGTTTTCTCAGTACGTCCCCATCTACTTATTCAGCCTTTGGGAATACATGAAAAAATGTCATTTTTGTCAGTATCTAGGTAATAATCATCTTCCAGGTTTTCTGTTGACGCACTTCTCCCATCTTCTAATTTACATCCACAAATTGCCAAAATTGATGAGGAGATTGTATTAGCTCTGCGATCCATCTGGTACTTAGCAAATAAAAAAAACAAGCACCGACTCATATTTTATTCAACTTTGTGGAAGTTTTTATTTTATTTTTTTAGAGCTTGTACCTTCCAGCTCAGATCTGTTGTTAGTATAATATGTTGGATCAGCAGCACAGCTATAACATCACTGACTGTGGCTGAAACACGCCTCAGATTTCAGCTCATGTAGAATTATTGTGAATCACCTGAGCAGCTGCTGTGTTCAGCTGCTGGAGATTGTACAGGTGTTCACAGGATTTTGATGTATTCCAGAGCATAAAGGAGAAGCCTTGTATTTTAATTTACTTCCAAATCACAGTGGTTTTAATGACTGTTCTTTTACTCCAGGTTTAGGGGAAGTGAATTACAATATGTTCATCTGAAATGTTTCAGTCGAATGTTTTAATTGGACGACATCAAAGTAACATCTGTGGGCCGCTTCGTCATAAAGCTGCTGCATCCCGAGATCAAACTGCAGCCGTGATCCACCCTGAAAAAAATCAAAATGTTTTCTGTCCCCACTACAAACAATTCAACCACATCTTCATTCTTGGTTCAGTTTGTGAAATAAGTCCCCGGTGGAAAACTTCGTTCTGGGTGATGGCGAGTTTAGATTAAACGTCCAATGAAGCGAGCACAGAAAGTAATGAGTTATAACTCAGTGAAGCACCAATAATCTCTGCATTTCATACGGATGTGGTGAGAGAAAACTGAACTGTAATTACCCCGAACCCACTGGTCCCACAAGACATTCAAACGTTTCTGGATAAAAGCTGCCAGCAAATATTTTGAGTTTCAAGGCAAAAGGCCAAAACACAAAAATATGAAGCTGAGCACAAACCACAGAACATCACAAAGCTTTAACCTTCGATTTTAACCACTGACTGTGTAAAACTGATGTCACCTGTTGGATTGTTGGACCCAGAAGTGACCATATTTAGATATAAAGGGAGGAGTGAGGAGGCGGGTCTGACCCTTGAACCTGAGGACACTGTCCAATGTGTGTGAGACTGGAGTTCACCAGTGAATGAGCTTCCAAACCACCTGTATATCACTGGAGAACAGAGCTGTCAATCAAACTGACCCCGCCCCTGAATCTTCTTCTTGAAGCCAAACATCTTTTTAACTGTCCAATAGTTTCTTTGTTCTGTGGGATCCAATCATTTCACAGGTGGTTGGAGGAAAGGGGCATCGTGCAGGTGCACTTTGAATCACGATCAAGTTGTCAGATCATGTGACCTCATGGATCAAACATTGGTTAATATGTAACAAGTTTTACACTCTTTTGAAATTTAGTACACACAACATTACAAGACATACCTAATTAAGTGTTAATGCAGCGTTTTAAAGTTGAGAGGAAAAACTAGGATGTTGACAAATTTCCCAATTGGGATAATGAAGTGTATCATATCGTATATTTGTTTCCCGTAAAAGAAAACAATAATCCTGGGAAATAGGAAAATTTAAAATGTTGGAAAAAGTTGTGGAATTGGGTCTTTTTAGCCCAGATACAGTAGAAAGTATTGTGTAATTATTTTCACCAAATATCTATGTGGCCATTTAGGGGTTAATGATGAAATGATTTTCAGAGGGACCACCTGTCAGTCAGACAAACCCCGCCCCTAACTCCTCCCACCAGATCTCTGAGAAGAAGAGTTGACTTTATCTAATGACATCAGAATGACTTGTGGAAAAAAAGTATTGACTGAATATTTCAGGATTGAAAATGAGGATGTTTGGATTGAAGTCAGTTGGAGTCAGAGTTTTTTGGAGCCAGCCTCTAGTGGCTGTCGGTGGCATTGCACTGTTTTACAATTTAAAGCCTTGTTGTGGTGTTTGTGTGGTCACAGGTCAGGTGTGCGGCCGTCTTTGCTTTGGGGACGTTTGTGGGAAACTCTGCTGAGAGGACGGACCACTCCACCACCATCGACCACAACGTGGCCATGATGCTGGCTCAGCTCATCAACGACGGCAGCCCCGTGGTCCGCAAGGTCACTGCAACACACACAGACACACACACAGACACACACACACATTGTATTATATGATGATGTGTGTAGAAAGTCGAGGTACTACTTGTAGTTAGTTTTCCAGGGAGGCTGCTGTCCTGACGAGTCACTGCACCCAGACTCGATTTGTATCTACAACCCTGCTGCTGCTAGGGAAGAATAAAGCCACATCGAAGCAGGTGGATGTGGTAGAGCTAAGATATATGATGCTTCGCGGTTGTAAACAAGTGAAAAGAAGAGATAAACTGGAAAAGACAAAAGAGGCCTGAAGGTGCTGCTTAATCAGGGGATAGAAAAAGTCTAAAAGAGAGAGACAGCTGGACTCTGACTTTGGATAAACTACATACAGTGTTTCAGGTAATCAACACCCAACTCCAGCTCTGTCATCAGCACCCAGTCTAAACAGTGGTACCAAGGTTCTCCACTCACTGTCAGCAAGTAGAACAGATGATGAAGTATTTCTTTAAGATTTGCAAATAAACCTTTAAAGATACTAAAAGGGATATAAATAGTAAAAGGTGGTTTATTCATTGGGTGCATTGACCTAATTTAGTTGAAATATTCATGCAGATGCATCAAGATAAAAGACGAGTAACGTGATATCACTGCAGCTCCCAGAGACACATAATCTCAGAGACATTGCAGTGAAATATTCTCTGGGTTTGTCCTTTAATTTCATCACTTTGCTAAAAGATCCCAAAGGAAACTAAAGCTGAATGAGGATTAGAGGCTTTATCGTCCCTCTGACACTGAGCGTTCAGCAGATCTCCAGCTGCTCATTGTGTTTCCATGTTCCTGTGTTTGTTGACCAGGAGCTGGTGGTCGCCCTGAGTCACCTGGTGGTTCAGTACGAGAGTAACTTCTGTACAGTGGCACTTCAGTTCATCGAGGAGGAGAAGAACTACTCGGTGCCATCACCGGCCAACACTGCAGGTACAACGTCGGTCACTTCATCATCGAAGGAGTTTGTTTTTCTGAACTGTATCCAGGTTTTGAGTTTACTGGATTGTCACATGTAAACACTCACCGTGGGATTATCACTGTGTCATCATCTGAATAACCCCCAACAAATTCAACCTGTGATAAAAAGGCATTGAGGGTCTATGTTTCAAACCTGTTCTACAGTCACCTTTAATAAGTTTAAGTGTCTAAATCTGGGAATTAATGGACATTGATGGAAGATAATTATATTCTTCTTACATTGAATAATTTGGGCGGCTGGGTTTGTGTAATTTCCTTTTGCCCAGATTTCCCAAATTAATCCAGAGAGGAAGATGATGGTGAGGATGTTGGTTGACAAACAAGACAAGGTCATCTGCATATAGTATGATCTCGTACAGTTGAATTCCCTGAAAGCACCAGTAATTTAACACTTTAAAATTTATCTTTACTTTTTCTCTATTAACCCCTAAATGGGCCTATAGACATTTAGGAAAATGTGTCAAATATTATTTTATATTGTATTTGAGCTAAAGTTGAAATTTTGTGACTTTTTTTCAACATTTTTAATTTTTCTATTTCCCGGGATGATTTTTTTTCTCATGACATTTTCTCATTTTGTTCAAGTTTGTTCTTTAATGCTCTGTGTAGTAAATATTTAAAATAGTAGAAATATTTTGTTGTTAATCAATATGAGACATTTAAGTAAAATAAGTGTATCCAATATACCAGTCCTTTAAATTATCTCTAGAGTATAGAAAAGTGTTAATTTCTACAACAAAATCTTCTTGAAATATGATAAATGTTAAAACTTATTACATTGTCTTTGTTCATGTATCCTGTTATTGATACAGATTATGAGAATATTGGTGTGAATCAGATCATGGTGTCGATTGTCCTCATTCTGCCACACTATCAGATTCTGTTTCTAGATGAAAATATTTTGATGTGAGTGTGTGAAAGCTTCTTACTTCAGATTCTTTATTGTAGAATATCTTAAACACCCAGAACAACTCAAGACGAGTGGAGGCAACAATAAACTCCACCCACTTGTCTTTCAAAGCCCCGAGCTGACGTATGTCCTCCTCTGCTTCCTGTTCAGAGCCCGGTAACTTGACTCCGGTGAGGGACAGTCCGGCCATCCCACGCCTGCGATCCGTCAACTCCTACACCAACATCCGAGCTGCGACCACAGCACGCAACCTGAACAAGAGTCTGCAGAACCTCAACCTCAACGAGGAGGGTACGAGATGACGGGGGGGGCGAGATGGAGATAAATTAGTTGAATGAAGACAAAGCTTCAACTGATTGGAAAGATGAATCCAGGAAAAGACCAACAGCACATTTCATTAGTTTTAGTGTGAACACTGAGCTACACAACCCATTCAACTAACAACTATTCAGACATTTTAGGAGGTTTACATCTGGATTCTACTTGTTTCTACTCTTCAAGAGTTTCTCCTTTTTTGAATCTTCTTATATTTTTACGTCTTCCACAGACTTCAGCTCAATTTTCTATTTCTACTGCTCTTCTACTTTTCTACTATTTATAATTTTCTGTTTCTATTTTTTCTAATATTTATATAATCTCTAGTATTTCTATCTTTTCAACTTTTCCATTTCTTCTATTTCTACTTTTCGGCTTTTCTCTTTCTGCATTGTGTACCTATTTCTCCTATTTTTTACATTTTTATCTTTTCTTTTTCTACTTTTCTATTTCTTCTATTTCTACATTGTCTTCCATTTCTATTATTTCTACTTTTCTACATCTTCTACTTTTTCTATTTCTTTCTGCTCCTCCACTGTTTCTATTTTTTGTGTATTTTTAAACTCTTCCTGGTTACATTAATTCAACATTCATACGTTTTCTTCAGAAAATATGTTTTCCAGTTTGTGTGTTTTTTGTCTTCCACCTCCGACTCCGACAGTCTTCAGGGCTCTTCATTCTTAGGTTGTTGATCACCATTCAAATCCAGATGATTCTCCTGTTAAGATGCTCCAGTTGAAAACATGTTGTGGACCAGCACACAGAGCATTTACTTGTACAAGTTTCACCCAGACCTTGGCTGCTGAAGCTCTGTTTGCTTTTTAGTGCTGGACTTTGGCTCTTTCCCAGACAAATCCTTTTCAGCTTTTCTCTTTATGTGGAGTAACACTCACAGCTGTGGGTCAGACAGCAGTACCCATTAAAGGGCATTTTAAGTGGTTAAACTTGGCAGATTTACTTAAATAAAAGCTTATTGATTGCTGTTTGATATCGACTTTAAAAACCTTGCCATTGGCCAAATCCTCCCGAGGATGTTTCTCAAACTCATTGTTTAGCTTCGTACTCACAGTGTTCGGATCTGAACGTGGGTCAATGTCAGTTTCTCCTTAAATTTCATCTTCATCGTACCTTTTCATGAAGCACTTCTGCCAATCTTCCTTTCAAAGCTCCTCGTAAATGATTTAACCACAGCTTTAATTGTTGCTTTGATCTTCCAGTTTTCTCCTTTGTGACATGTTTCTAAGCCTCACTTCAGAAAAATGATTTTATAGTTTGGCACCAATGTGACTCATATCTGTGAGTTAACTTCATGTTTATTCAATATAAAAAGAAAAAGAGAAAGACCCATTGAAGCGCTGAGCTCCTCTCTCAGAAACAGGAGCTGTCCGTGGTGCTGAACACTGGTTGTAGCAGGAGTTTCACTGGAAGCTGAGAGACCACAGACTTCAGAGAAGATGGACGTAGCAACGGGGTCTCAAAATTTAAGCTAATGTGGAAGTGCTAAAACATGCAATACCACCACATTTTTTTTAATAACAATTCAGGACGTTGTTGCATTTCGGGCTCTAACACCCTGAGTATGACAAGCAGAAAAGAGTTCGATATTTCCTCACTGGAGACCTTCAACTTCAACCCATTCTCTTTAAACCTTTTAATTTGGGCACATGTTGACTGCTGTGACTCAGTTCAGCTTTAACATGATATTTCTGATCTGAGTAAAAAAGGTGTGCTGGGATTTTTTTATGTAGTGAAATATGGAACAGAATTACACTGTTTGTTGCACTAAAATGTCAGGGTGGGGTAGGAGAAAGCAGGACCCAAAACACAGATCTTCAAGGTAAAACAAAACAGGTCTTTAATGAAAAAAGAAAACTAAAGGTGCTGTACAAAAATGGCAGGAGAAATACAAAACCAAACTACAATCCAAATCACTGAAAAAAACCCAAACTACAAAAACCCTAGACAAACCAAAACCACTGGAAAAACCCTGGAGCAGAAACAACAAGTTGGGATCACCAGAAGATGACACAGGATGAAAGACACTAGAAGAAAGACATCAAACACTAGAAGGAATACACGAGATCAAAGACAACGAACTGGCAACAAGACAAAGAGACACAGTTAAATACACTGGGGTAACGAGGGTCAATTCAACACAGATGGAGAGGACAATCAGGGAAGACTGTGGTAGACAAGACAAACACAGGTGTGACCAGACCAACAGGAAACAACTAGAACACAAGAGACAAGACTCAAAATAAAACAGGAAGTGACATGACAGAAAACGCAGAACATAAAACACCAAACTAAAAGGACAAGACACCCATAGAACAATCACAAGAAAACAATAAATCACAAAACTAAACACAAGAACCCAGGAACAAACAAACTAACTAGAAATACACATCATGACATTAAACTATTTTGTTCCTAAAAATAGATGCATAATTATGATAGATAATCCTAATGCTAAGCTAAATATCCGTGTGATAATTTAAGCAGGGGTCACGTCGGTCCAGCGTCCACAGCTGTCACTGACGTCCTTGTTTGTGTCGCCGCTCAGTGATGCAGACAGCTAACACCAACCTCCTCCCTCCGTCTACCACCGCCACACTGAGTAATGCTTCAGCCCTGAGTGGCGCTAAATCATTGGCACTCGGTGAAGCTCCTAACCCGCCGCCGACACCGTTTCTAATTCACATTCTCGGTGCTGATTCCGGTGCACCGGGGTGTTTATCATCAGTAAGCACAGAGCCGAGTGCGCTCCCATTCTCCACCAATCTCCATTTCCACATTTCAGCTCGCAGTTTGTTTGGAGGATTCATGGCGTTTGGGTCGGTGTGAGTCAGAGTAATGTCTGCTGATCAGGAGATTTACAGCAGGATGGGACGGGGCCTGACGGCGCAAATCAACTGAGAAGCAGCTTCTCGTGTTGGCGCTGGGTCTCCAAGTACAAACAGTTCACACAGCTCACACACAACCGCTGGTCATTTAACAGGATAACAACAATGGTAATAATGATAATGACAATGATAATGTTTTGGGATGTTAACTCTTTAAACAGGTTATTCATTAGCTAATACTTTTAGCTAAGTGTTTATTTTTTTTAGCTAATTTTGTAAGGAGCTGTCTTACTTTCTACTAGTTGTAGCCAACTACTCACCTTTAGCTAACTGTTACTTTTAGCTAACTATGCTTCAAGCTAACTTCTTACCTTTAGCTAACTGTTACTTTAAGCCAACTATGCTTCAAGCTAACTTTTTACCTTTAGCTAACTGTTACTTTAAGCCAACTATGCTTCAAGCTAACTTTTTACCTTTAGCTAACTGTTACTTTAAGCCAACTATGCTTCAAGCTAACTTCTTACCTTTAGCTAACTGTTACTTTAAGCCAACTATGCTTCAAGCTAACTTCTTACCTTTAGCTAACTGTTACTTTAAGCCAACTATGCTTCAAGCTAACTTCTTACCTTTAGCTAACTGTTACTTTAAGCCAACTATACTTCAAGCTAACTTCTTACTTTTAGCTAGCTAATTATTGTTCTTAGCAGACTTCGTTTTTGTCAGTCTGAACAGGAGTTTCCTCCGGTGACAGTTGTGAGACTCAGCATCATCTTGTTGGTGCTTCATGTACATTTATGATGGATCCGGCTCAGAGCTGCACCACATGCCGTGTACAGGTCTGACAGAGTTGTGGACAGCACCTTTGGCCTGTTGTACTCTTCACTCTGCATATCTGAAATACTCTGAGTCATCTTTCTCCCCAAAGATAGACATACACTGTGGTGGAATAAAATGATGACAGGAGATGGTATGGTGAAAGGTCAGCCTGTGGCGAGACTTTTATTGTCAGACCAGAAATCACAATGGTTGCAGAGTTGTCCCAAAGAAAAGTCTAACTTGGATCTGTCAGGGTGTGGTTATTATAGGTTTGGATTGTGTGTGTGTGTGTGTGTGTTGTTTGGGTTTTCTATATGTCTGGGTGCCTGTGTGTCTGACTACTGGTGAGATGATGATGTTTGTCCCTAAATGTCACTGAGTGAGTTTCATCTGTTCTGCCTTGGTATATAAGCTAACTCTCAGGCCCCAATGACCTGAGGAGAGGAGGGTAAACTAGGTCATATGTCAGTGTTAGTTCCTATAGAATTTCGTGAATTCTCTACAACACGACAGGAAGTCAAAGTCTTACCAAAGTTGGCAAACTTCTCAAACAGAGAAACCTACAAGAGCAACATCAGACCTGCTTCTGACCTTCACAGAGATCATACATAGACTTCATCTCATGAAGATTTTTGTATAACTGATAAACCACATCATCTGTTTTTCTTTATCTATTACTTTGTAGCAGTCTTTGTTGCTTTGAGCTAACTTCTTTATTATTTTTAGTTAACTGTTAAATATTTTGAACTGTTTCAACCATTTATTTCCTGTTTCTTTAACTTTGTTTTTTGTCATTTTCTTTCATGATGAGCTCCTACTACTTGTTTTGTTTGGTTTATTGTTGAGACCTGGAGCTAATCTCAGCATGTCGCCCTTTAAACCTGCAGCTGTACCCTCACTTGTGTTCAGCTGATAGCATCATCACGCTGACGACTCGTTGCTCTCCCTCCACCAGGTGGACCAGCGGCCTTCTCTCCGGGTAACCTGAGCACCAGCAGCAGCGCCAGCAGCACGCTGGGAAGCCCCGACAACGACGAGTACATCCTGTCCTTCGAAACCATCGACAAGATGCGGCGGGTGTCGTCGTATTCTTCCCTCAACTCCCTCATAGGTAACAACCGGCCGGTAGATCTGCGGCGGTACCTGTGGCGCTCGACTCCACTTCAGTGTTTGATTTAATTAAAAGGGGAACTCATTAGACATTTTTAGTATTCATGTTGAGCACTGCTCAGCCTGTGAAAACAGTTGTATAATGTCTTGTATAATGTGACTCTGGAGGAGCTTTATCACATCCAGGATTACCTCAGACTGCAGGTTTTTAACTGAAAGTCTGCATTTTAAACAGGGAGATGGTTATTTACCAGGCAGAGGGTTTCTGAGGTGAAGATGGGTGATGCAGATTCTGAACATTACAGGATCATCAGGAAGTCCTGGTCTCTGCTGCTTCTCCCCTTAAGCTCCTCTAAAGTCCCCCTTCAGCCATACAAATAAATCTATCCTCACAGCCTGGTTCTTTTATTTGAACTTCTTAAAGCTGCTCCAGGTTAATTTTATATCAACAAAGGAGCAAATGACAAAACCCCAGAGAGTTTTATTGCATCTTTGAGCTCATTTTTTATTCATGGTTTGCTCCTTGTTATTGTTTCACTCTCACTAACCTAGTTTCCAGAAACAGGTGGAAGATGTTTTGGGGTGAAACGCTCTGATAAACCGATTTTACAGCACTGAGCAAACATCAGATTAATAACGAGGAAATTCATTTCCTGAAGAAAATGTGTGTAAATACTGAAGAGCTGAAATCATCTGATAAGAATTGTGTAAAAATGCTAAAAAAAAAAAAAAAAAGCAGATATAGTAGAAGAACAAGTAGAAATAATAAAAAAGTAGTAGAAGTAGAAGATGTTGAAGGTTCTCTCCATTCACATCTATAGTAAAAAATAGGAGAAAAGTATGATTGTCCTAAAGAGCTGAACATTTGATGGTCGGATAGTTTCTTTAGCTCAGAGGATGAGGAAGTAGATGGAGTCCAACAAAACACAGTGAAGAAGTGATATTATTTATTCTTTAAATAATAATAAATAATAATAGTGAAGCATCTGATAATCTAGTTATATCAACCTGAACAGTGGTAAAAGGGTCAGAGTCTAATATTATAACAAGTTTAGACACATGAACCAGGATCAACTTTACAATCTCAGAACATGCCAACCTCAGGATTAGTCACATGACCAACACACTAATGATTGTAGCAGGAACTGAGCAGCAGCCCTGGAAACAGTCTGTGGACTGGATCTGGATCTGGAGACTTTACTGAGACAACAGTCTCTATCATCTGATGATGATGATGATGATGATGCCCACATCCCAGATGGACGTGGTCACCGTGACCTCACCCACTGGTTTGTGGACTGTCTGAAGCCAGGAGTTTGGTATTTTTATTCAAACTATTTCCTACCTGTCAACATGTTTATTACTAGCAGATATCTGTCAGTTAAATCCTACTTTTACCATTGACTTCTATTCAAACATGATTTTCAGATGGACCACCTGTCAATCAGACTAACCCCGCCCCTAACTCCTCCCACCGGATCTCTGAGAAGAACAGTTGACTTTAATGACATCAGGATGACTTGTGGACAAAATGTATTGACTGAATATTTCAGGATTGAAAATGAGGAACATTTTTGTATTGAAGTCAGTTGAAGCCAACACCTAGTGGCTGTTGGTGGAATTACACTTTTCTGCACATCCCTCCACATTGGCTTCACTTCTGAGACCTGGTGTCTTCATCTTTTATTTGCAGTCTGTCCATTCGCTGGTCATTCCAACTCAACTGCCTTTAACTATTTCAAATTAAAAGCCTATTTCTTAGCATGGCTTTTATTGTGAAACATACATACTGTTTAATTTATCCCCCCCAGTCCAACATAACATGAACAAACACTCCTGTGGGGATCACAGTGAGTAAAAGACCTGGAGACCCTGATGACGGTGGAGGGCAGAGGAACGAGGTCAGACTCAGACAGAAACTCTGAGACTAGAACGAGCGTAAAGACGGTTTTCAGATGTGAGAGAGCTGAGGGGGCGGGGCCTTAAAGTGCTTTTCCTGATACACGCTGAACCCGCTCACTTACGGCCACTCTCCGGTGATTGGCGGGCTCCACCATGCCCCCTGACAGCCAGTTTGTGTACAAGCAGAAAAACCATTAACTCAGTCCCACCCCCTCAGGAGTCCCCCTCTCTCCTCCACTCGCTCGCTCTCTGTTTCTTTTTTCCAAAAATGTTTCCTTTCACGTTACAAACCGCCGTAATCCCCCGGCTGCTCGCCACGTCTCGCCGTGTTGTTTTTACAAAATGTAAAATGGAGGGGGAAAGTAAACGCAGCTTTGAGTAGCAGTGAGGTTAACCTGCCGTGAAGGTGGGTTCAGTAGCTGTAATGAAATTTCCAGTGCAGCACGTTTTCTTTGATTTCTTCTTGAAGTGAATGCAGCTTTATTTCAGGTTCATATCAGCCCCCAGAGGAAACAGTCCAATTTCCTCTTCAGTTTAACACAATCTGCTGAGTACATCTGTGTCGAGTCACGTTGATACACGTGTACACTTTGTTTTTTTCAGTGTCAAACACATTTTATTCTCTCTCACCCACAGACAGTGTTGGGAGTAACCACAGAGCAGATGAAGCTAACGTGATGTCACCTGCTGGTTTCTGGACTCTTGTTTTGAAGCCAGGAGTTTGGTATTTGAACGTGGCCATGTTGGTTGTTTGGAGCCAGAAGTGACCATATTTGGATATGAAGGGAGGAGGCAGGTTTGACACTTGAACCCAAGGACACTGTCCAAAGTTTATGAGACCCAACTTCAGTACTGTTCTCATTGGAGTCCTCCAGAGCTGTCAATCAAACTAACCCCACCCCCTTCTCTCAGTTTAATATCTCCTTAATGATGAAATTATTTTCCGATGGATCACCTGTCAATCAAACTAACCCCACCCCTAGCTCCTCCCACCAGTTCTTTGAGAAGAAGAGTTTAATGACATCAGAATGACTTGTGGAAAAAATGAATTGACTGAATATTTCAGGATTGAAAATGACCATTTTGGATTGAAGTCAGTTTTTTTTTGCTTTTCAAAAAGAGGAAAATTTAGCGGCTGGAATGAAGATCAGCACCTTTAAGTCTGAGGCCATGGTTCTCAGCCAGAAAAGGGTGGGTTGCCTGCTTCTGGTCGGGGGCAAGGTCCTACCTCAGGTGGAGGAGTTTAAGTACCTCGGGATCTTGTTCACCAGTGAGGGTAGGATGGAGCGGGAGGTCGACAGGCGGATTGGGGCGCCGTCTGCAGTGATGCGGTCGCTAGACCGGTCGATCAATGTTCCAACCCTCAACTATGGTCATGAGCTTTGGGTAATAACCAAAAGAACAAGATCGCGGACACAAGTGGCCGAAACAGCTTTCCTCCACAGGGTGGCCGGACTCAGCCTTAGAGATAGGGTGAGGAGCTCCGTCATCCGGGAGGGACTCGGAGTAGAGCTGCTGCTCCTCCATGTCGAGAGGATCCAGCTGAGGTGGTTTGGGCATCTGGTAAGGATGCCCCCCGGACGCCTCCCTTGGGAGGTGTTTCGGGCATGTCCCAC
>OOFC01020701.1:0-12458 GCA_900323345.1 Pseudochromis fuscus
TGCCCTTCCTCCATAAACCCCCCCTCCACCTCCTCCTCCATTAGTGCTCCATCCTCCCGTAGTCCCCGTACCTCAGCAGGCAGCCCCCTGGCAACAGCATCAGGTAAAGGGGCTCCTCCATGCTCCATCTCCCTCCAGTCACCCCCCCCTGCCTCTTTTCTTTCACTGTCTTTCTCAGGTGCTAGCATAGCGTAGCATAGCGGTAAGGTCACAGAGAACCTGGTCCAACCACAAGAATGCAAAGCAGAATAGCACATGGGTCAATTCAGTTTGTCACCGACTCTGTCCCTCAGCCCTAAATTACCTTGCAAGATCTGATGTCGCTCCCTGCATTCTCTCTGTACTCATCTCTCCTCCTCTGCCCTTAATACGTCCTCCCTCTGGGCACCTTTCGTCTTCCATGTTGTCACGTTAGCCATGTCAGTATCACTATCACGAGCAGACATTGACAACATATCGCTAACATGCAGCCTGACTGTTGTTCAGACACTGGAGGTTAGCAGAAGGGTGAGCTGAATGTCAGGGTGAACTGAGGCAGTCCAGAGCCCCCCCCCCTCCCACCACCACTGCTCTCGTGTATTCAGATTGGTTTGTTGGCCTTCCTACCAGTAACCCCTGTCCTCTCTGAAGCTGATGCCAGAGGCTGCTCTCTCCTTCCCTTCCCCTGTTTTCATCCTGCAGCAGCATGCCATGACCACTCTTCCACTACCTGCACTCCTTTCTGTTTCCATTAACCCACTGACCACTCGTCATTGACGGCACTCTGTATGTACTACGTAGTCGTTTTGATATAAATGTTAGCATTTATATTCACCTTGTAAAGTGCTTTCAGTGCTATGGTTGGGTGCACTGTGTAGTATGATTAAAGATAATCCCAATTTATTACAACTTGGGTGTTACTTCAATAATTAGCTGGTAGTAGTTTAATATTTGAAAGCATGTCCGCTAATCTTGAGTCTTTAGTTGTTGTATGCTTTGATCCCAGGTATCATATCTAAGATAAACAAGGTCTAAGTTGTAATAAACTGGAATTGTCCTTAAATATACATGTGAAATGTAACAAATTATATGCATTTTTGAGAGTCCTGTTCTTTGCATGCAGATGTTTTAAAGTGATCAAGCTGCTCTATCTACTTGAAAATACATCATTAAGATTAAGACACCTCATTCTTACAGTGGTATTATTGCACTTACAGGTGTTCACTGACATTTTAAAGCTCATATATAAGTAAAACAGTGATTTCTTTGTGATTGCACACAGATCTCTAGTAAAAAAAACAGCATTACCACCAGATACACCAGCCTTTCATGAACCATTGCAGTGGATTGCAGCATCTCCTGCTAACAAATCTGTTAAAGCTGTGGAGGTTTCTGAAGGAAATTCTGCTCCTTCCTGTTCCTATTTATTACGATTTGGAGCCAAACTCGCCTGTCAGCAGCCAGATATGTTTTTATAGCCTTTGTACTTACTCTGCCTTTTACCCACCACCGCGACAGAAAGTGCAACCACACCGGCTGTCGTAACCTTGCCGATAAGATTCAGTGCTGCACTTGTTTCTTTTCCTCTTTTGTGCTTCTCTCTTCTTCTTGCCTACAAATTTCAGCAGTGAAATCCCTCCCTCTGTCTTTCTCCAGCTCATTTTGAACCTGCGTAGTTCAGTTCTGCCACAGTTTACATCGTGAAACCTCCAAGTAGACCCAAACCTTTAGATAATACGTGTAGCACAGTTGGTACAGATCTTGTATTCTGCTCTTTACTTCATCTGTTTGTCTGTTATTTATTTAAAATGATCCTGTGTAATTCCAACAGTATCCTACTTAATAATGTGTGTATTTGTACTTGTCTGCTGTGTGAACACTGTGGGTGACTGATTGTGCTCAGAGATGACAGCTATCTATCATCTGGCTACTGTATTAATCTGATGTGATGACAGGCTCTTTTGTCCCGGCTGCAGCATGCGTCGCAAGCTGATTAAATTACAGACGTGTTTTTGAAAGAGTTTTTGTGGCCTTAAAACCCCCCTGCTACTGCTTTGAATTTAATTTCCAGAGCAGGAGGGGAAAAAAATTGCATATATTATATATTTTGTAACTTGTGTGATGCAGCAAACCATTGTTTAAACAGAGATTTATTCAAAGTGTCAACAGAAGCAACACGGGGGTGTGAATAAGATCCTGTTCTCTACATTTAAAGGACATTTATGGAGAAAATCAACGGCTTCAAACAGCTGAATAAGAAGGTAATGGGTTGTATTTTAGGTTTTGTATTATTTGTTAAACAGATATGTCGAGCAGCAGATTTAAACACAGAGATAATCTCCACTGGAGCCTTTAAACCGCTGTTTCCTGGATGAGTTTCAGCTAAATCCAAAACAAAACCTCAGCATGTCACTTTACCTGTTTACCTGTTTCTCCCGTAATCCTCCCTTAATCCTGCTGATTTCTTCATAACATTCAAAAAAAGACACGACATGTCTCTTTTCTTGGAGGAATAGCTCCAAGGGGAGATTTTAGATTGTTTTAAAGGTTTGATTTCTGTGGCGGCTAACGGAGCAGTTAGCAATTCCAGACATGCACTCTTTGATGTTCAGTCCGCTTAATTTCATGGTGAAAAGCCAAGTAATTTGAAATTATATGTGTATAAGAAGCTGCAGCGTCAGTTTTACATCAAAGTCTGAGCGTGAAAGGCATTCGGACTTTACTAGCTGGTGGTTTCCTCTGCACTCATCTTAGCTAGCAGATGTGTCAGGTGGCTAGAGCTAGCATCTGTAGCGTATGTGCTACATATTATTTCTGCTGCTTTTCAGAAAATGCTCTGGGATTTCTCATAAATAGGAGCGCTTATAGTTTAGGACATTTTAATTTGAGGTAGTCTAAAAAAAAAGGTGCTGCTTCACTAGTTAGCAAACATTTTTAACTGTTGCTACTTTTCTCCTTTGTTTATTGCTAGGTGTCTCACACATGTTTCTACTCAACAGTTTGTTGTCCAGCATTTAGTTGCTTCTACCCAATGTTTTGTTTTTACACAAGCTGTTGTTGCTTCTGGGTTAAAATAAAAAGTATATGTGCTGGTTTAAAACAGCCCATCTTGCTTGCTGGGTAACATTAACCCAGCATGTATTTACTTCTATATTTACCCAGTTCATGATCAAAACAATCCAGCATTTTTCAGGGTGTATATAATACATAACTTAGATCATGTTGCGTCAAATTAATGCAGGATCCGTCATAAGCTCCAATCCAAGTTTAATGCCAAATAGCTGCACTACAAATTACAAATTAAAGTCTGTTAACCCAAATTATCTTTAGCCTCATTTTATTCACAGTTATTCCAAATAAATTATAATATTTCTGGCAAACTTTGAGGTCATCACAAGAATTTAAAAATGAAGATATGTGTGTTTAAACAATGTTTGGCTGCACAACATGAGCACACTGGTGTTAATACCTTCACTTCTTCCATTTATCTACCACAGAAATCTACTCATCTACCTCGCTCATACAGCAAAAGACAAAACAGCCTGTACTGTATGTAATGTATGAAACTCAGATGTGCTTTCCTTCCCTCCCACCTTCTTATACCCTCGCTCTCCGATGCTCAGCACTTCTAGTCACCTCCTCTTCCCACCTCCTCTTCCTCCTCCCAGTTTAACCTGTGCTGCTCCTGCTCCTCCTCCCCCCTGCAGGCTGGTGTCCCTCCGTAGTCTCCTCTCTAAGCGGCGGTGGGCCTGCTGCCCTGGACGGCGGGCGCCCCCTGCTCCTCCAAGCTGCTTCCCAGGGAAATGTCACTTTATTGTCAATGCTGCTTAACCAACCAGACCCGACCACCATCACTACTACTACCACCACCACTACCACGTCCACCAACACCACCTCTACCACCAACACCACCTCTACCACCTCCACGGAGAACAAGCCCAATCATCTTGACCAAGACCACCACCTCAACCACAACCAAACCTCTGCCTTGTTTGCTGCTGCTCAGAACGGACACACAGGTCAGTGATACTGGATGCACTGCTGCTGTTTTTACCCAAGTTTGATATTTGACCATCACCATGCTGGTTGTTCGGAGCCAGAAGTGACCATATATGGATAAGAAAGGAGGAGTAAGGAGGCGGGTCCTTCTGGTTTATTTATGCGATGGCAGAATTGTAATCTAAACTAAATATTGTGTAGAATTGTCCACTTAGAGTTGTATGACCTGTTCCCTTAGAAAATAAACCTTTCACCCTGTAGCACTCACAACAGTAAGAACTGAATTCATAGACCTGAAGACGTGTCCTGTGCAGCACCAGGACAAAGCCTCCGTGCTGATGAACTCTGTACATGTGCAGCTGTATGGTCTGTAACTGTGTGAGCTGAGGCTGATCCCATTATGGTGGCTGCTGTTAAATGAGATTGTGAGACTGAAACCTCAACAAGGACTGCACACTCATTCAGCTGAGACCCACACTCACAGAAAATTACCCACGCCAGCAGTGCGCATACAGTCTCCCACACACAGAATTATTAATGCATACAAAACCATGTCACACACACACACACAGGTCCATCAGGATGTGGCTCCCTGCTGAGATGGTTAGTAACACTCAGGTTGTCTGTTGAGGAGCATCGATCCGCAAACATGACTAATGCAGCTGAAGGACAGCTGCACTGAAGGCTTACAAGTGCAGAGAGGACACACACTCACAAATACACAAAGCCGAGAGTTTTCCTTCTCATCTGTTTCCCTCTCGTCCTTCTGGTTCACAATTTTCCAAAGATGCATGTTTATATGTTCAAACCACACGTAGATGGTTGAGTATTTAAAACATGAAACGCCACAAACCCTCCCCTAATGACAGACTAATGTATTTACATCAGAAAATAAATCACCAGGCTCCCGTTACTGACTCTGGATGTCAGTGCGATGTGCTGTGCGGCTGATGTTTGTGTTGCCTGAATTTATATGTGGAATATGTGAAACTATTTTTGTACACATGCACCAGAGAGAGCTGAAGTCGTGCCCTACTTCTGCTTCAGCATGTGCAGCATCCACCAGCGTTTCAGGTCTTTACTGTAATTTTTCACACACGGTTTTCGTCACTTTTTTTTTTTTCAAAAGCAGGAGCATTTAACGAGGTGCTGCACTACTGCAGGGGAGAGTTGCATTTAAAGGACCTGTCATTTTAACAGAGATAAAACACCACCTCTGAGGTTCATGTAGTACACAGGTGTCAAAGTCGTGCCATGGAGGCCGAGACCCTGCAGGTTTTCTTTCCAACCGGCTCCTGACGCAGGTGATTTTAATGATCAGCACCTCCTTCAGCTTGAGTAAAGGAGCTAATCAGTCACCTGCCGGAGACCTGCCCTCCATGGCACGACTTTGACACCTGTGATGTAGTAGAATTGTACTAGGGAGATGCCATAGGCTGTATATAGAAATGGACAAAGCCACAGAGGCTTTGAAATAAGGAGACTGTGGAAGTGTGAGTTTGTGCAGTACCACCAGTGGCCACTGGATGCTGGTCCTTTTTGAATTCT
This sequence comes from Pseudochromis fuscus, assembly GCA_900323345.1. NCBI lineage: Eukaryota > Metazoa > Chordata > Actinopteri > Pseudochromidae > Pseudochromis > Pseudochromis fuscus. Next base: position 5,527 of record OOFC01020701.1, read on the forward strand.
GAAATACCGTATTTTCCGGACTATAAGCCGCTACTTTTTCCCGACGCTTTGAATCCTGCTGCTTAAACACCGGTGTGGCTCAGTATCGGCGGCACGAAGCTCGTTAGCTTTTTACAAGCTAGCAAGCTCCGTGCCGTCGATACATTTAGCCTCGTCACATCAGACCCGGTCAAAGTAGACCACATGAAACTGTTCGAATAAATTCAATAGCACGTTATGGACAGGTGCGCTCAATAGTCCGGAAAATACGGTACTCATTTTCCCACAAGTCATTTTGATGTCATTAGTTAAAGTCAGCTCTCCTTCTCAGTGATCTGGTGGTCCATCAAATATCATTTATCATTAAGGAGGTACTAAGCTGAGAAAAGGGGAGGAGTTAGGTTCTTTGGGTTCTTGGTTCACTTCTGGCTCCAAACACTCACCATGGCCACGATCAAATATCAAACTTCTGGCTTCAAAATGTGAGTCAACAAACCTACAGGTGGCGTCACGTTAGCTTCATCCATTCTGCATAAAGTCTACGGGGGATGCTAACACTGTGACAGTTGTTTATTTTACTCTTCAGAAGAACTGGTAACAGCAAATACAGCATCTGCCCTAACAAAGCAGGATTGGGATTTTCTGTTAAACATTGACCTAATTTTTTTTTAAATGATCATTTAGTAATAGCTGAGTGATTCATAAAAAGGTCTCTCTCATTGTTTTCTATTTTTTGCCAATACTACAGTTCCTACTACACTGCTTACAGTCTCCATGGCAACAACATCAACTGGCTGCTCTGCTCCGCTGTGTGTCTGTGGTCATTTTCTCTGAGATGTGTCCAGGAGTTTCTCTGATGTTGTAGTGTGTAATTATTCCATTATGTTAATCCCACCTGCTCACTACACTGCCACAGATATTCATTCATGTTTCCACCTCCCTGCTTCTCTGTCCGTCTCCCCAACAGAGTGTGTGAAGCTGCTGCTGTCTTCAGGATCGCCTGCTGATGTTTCGGATGAAAATGGATTCACACCTTTACACTTAGCTGCCGCCCACGGCCACAGCAGGTGAGCTTCTTCTCATTCTGTGTCTCCTCCATCGTGACTTGTCTCACACACACACACACACACATACACACACACACACACACACACACACACACACACACACACACACACACACACACAACCCCCCTGCTTGTTTTTATTACTTGTGATGACACTGTATTGATTCCCAGAAGGCGACCATAACCCCCAACACTAACCTTAATTTAACCAATATAGCTCAATATTGCCACATTTAAACTGTCAAAGAACTCGTCCTCTGTGACCCTATGACCACATCAAGTAGTAGTATTATGTCCAGTAATAAAGATACTTCTAATGTGAAATAAATGTGAAACTACAATCCTGGTAGTGGTTAGGTATTTCTCCACTTTCTCCACATGGAAAAATATCAGTTGTATTGGTAAATATGGGATTTTCTAGTTAAAGCTCATAAAAAAAATTGCCTTTGTATCAGTTGGCTACGCTTTTCTATTCACACCAAATGCAAAGAGAATATTCACCTCATGTTACTCGCACCAATACACCTGCTGGATGGTTTTTTTTTTAAGATTTAGCCATATGCCTTCAGCAGCCAATAGGAACCCTCTCCTTCTGGACAATGCAGCATCCAGAAACCGTGATGACCGTACAGCATCAACAATGAGCAAGATCACAAACATTGCTCTTTGTACCTGTTGTGGAAAACGGTGAAAGCGGCGTTGTGTCTGGGTTTTATCTTGGTACAGAGTCAAAGTCATGAAGCTCTGAACGGCTACAGGCACAGATGATAAGCTTGTCCTCCATTTCTGCTGGTTGGTGATGTTGGGAAATCTAAATGCTGATTGGATTTCACGATACCACATGACTCTACTCGCATCTTTACATTCACTTGTTATGTAACTGCACCACTGGGGACAATTGCTTTGCAGTTATTGTGAACACAGCGATAGATAGATAGATAGATAGATAGATAGATAGATAGATAGATAGACTTTATTGTCTGTGAAAAACTGAGGTAATGTCTCTCTTCAGTCTATAAACTGATGTCTTTAACTGTCTTGAACACAGTCACAGTGACACCTGTGCCTCAGTGTTAATAGCAGTGACCTGTATCCCCTCCTGTAGATGCTCTGTTGTTGTGTCACTGTGGTCCCTGAAATCTAAGTAAACGTTAGCTGGTGCGTTGTCGATCGATGACTCGTCGCACATATTTTGCTGCGAGACAAGCACAGCTGGAAGCTCCCGTGTGTGAAATACGACGACCGTTAGGCCGATGTCCAGGAGCCACATTGGGTTTCAGGGGCCCGAAGCGATGCCAGCGTGTCTGCTCAGTACTGTCACCACGCCGCTTTCAACTGTTGGCTTTGTGAAATATAGCATAAACTATCAAACAGAGACCAGCTCTGCTTCCATATGGGGTGATTTCCCACAGCTAAAATAAATCCACTGTTCACAGCCTCACCCGTTGCAGTTCATGTTCACAGCATGCTGCTCAGGATACGTGCAGCTCGGTTGGGAATGGTGTGCTATGACTCTTCTGCGTGATTTGTGGCACGGTGTTTACAAAAATCTCAAAAAAACAACATTGATTTTTAATGGAGATGAAAAAAGTGATCAAACCCTGCCCTCATTGGAGCCACATGGCTCTGGGATTCTTTGAAGTAGAAACATCATTTAAACTTTAAACAGGTCCCAATGATGTGGACTTAGACTGAATCAGTGTTTCCATGTCTCTTTCGGCCCTTTACATTTCTTCAGGATTTTGAAGCGTTGATGATCTCAGTTGATGATCGAGGTGTATTACAGGGAACTCTCCAGCATCTGCACTGGCACACTCAACATTTCTTTGAGAAATGTTCCAGTTAATTATTAAGGATGAGGGAAACATCTGCTCCTACACTGCGTACACTGTCAGTTCTGATCACTCCTATTGATCTTGATGCGTTGCCAAGATGAATCTCGAGCTCTACAGCCGGGCTCGGTCGGCCACAGTGGACCGAGCGAGCGTGCCAAAAAAACACGATGCCCAACACCAGCTGGGGAATGTGCAGTGTTGTAATATCTGATCACCGTGTTATTTATAGAGTGGGATATCCAAAAGGCATGCTGACATACACACACACACACACACACATACACACACATACACACACATAGACTGAGAGCTTGTTTTATGGCGCTAACTGGTTTTTCTGTGGTCGTGACTCAGTGGTCGTGTTAGCGAACAAGCTCAGTTTTCCTCAGATGATCTGCACTGCAGTCCTTCTGTTTTACTACTGCTGCAGTGTTGAATGATGTCTTGCCTTGTCTCTGAACAGGTGGTGTCGTATCAACAAGGAGAGAAGAATCAAAAATATAAACTGAAGCTGTGTACATTGCTCTTATAATGACTGTCAGTTGTAGATTGGTTATTCTTACCCTTCTTAAACTACAAAGTTAACTAGGAAGCACCCAGAGAGCACACACCTCCACCATGGTATAATCCATGTCTGACCTCTGCCAGATTGTCACATTATCATCTTGAAAAGCAGAAACATTTCACTGTTTTCAGTTTGAAAAGTGCAATACCTCTGATGGCCACTAGAAGCTGGCTGCAGAAAACTCTGGCTCCAATTCACTTCAATTCAAAGATCCCCATTAGTTAAAGTCAGCTCTTCTTATTAGTGAAGTAAAATAAATTTAGGCTTGTTCCATCTTGAAAATCATTTCATCATTAAGTAGATATCAGACTGAGAGAAGAAGAAGATTTAGGAGGGTCATTAGTTTGATTGACAGCTCTGGTATCCAGTGAGACCAGACCAGAACTCGAGTCTCATACAGATATGGGGTAGCATCCTTGGGTTCAAGGGTCAGACCCGCCTCCTCACACCTCCATACATATCTAAATATGGTCACTTCTGGCAAAACAAACTGACTCACAAACCAGCGGAGGACATCACTTTAGCTTCTATTTCTTAGCTTCTGACCAGTCAGAGCTGAAGAAGTCTCTTGGATGACAGACATAACGTATTCAGGTATTTTCTACCAAGTCCAGCTGCCCTGACTTAATGCTACTTGGGTTGCACCTACCACATCCTTCTGCTTCTTCTTCTGTGGTTCAGAGGTGGTGTTTTGCTGCCACCTATTGGCTTATTGTTGCCGTAGACTGTGTTAAAACATTTGGCCATTATAAGACACAGGGATTTGTCTGTGTTTTTTTCAGACAGGATCCCATCCTCTGATCTGAAAATCAAAATGAATCTTTTGTTCCCTGGTCTGTTCACAAGCTTTTCCACATTGTGGCTAACAAACAGAGAAACAAACCAACCAATGTGAACAAAACCTCCTTGGTGGAGGTAACAAATGTTGTTCCCACACCAATATATTATATAGTGTTTATGTCCCACTAAGTTCATCCTCCTCCAACATATATGACTTAATGCTTTGTATTTTTCAGTTGGGTCTTGCTACATGTGTGTTGCTAACATCGTCCTCCTCCCTGCAGCTGTGTGGAGGCGCTGCTGACTGCAGGAGCTGCTGTGGACTCGGCGGCGGCGGATGGACAAACGTCCCTCTTCCTGGCCTGTGAGGCAGGAAGGCAGGACTGTGCCCGGGTCCTGCTGAGCGCCGGAGCCGATCGCTCGCTCTCCACCGCGGTAAGGCTCACTGTGCTGCACTGACCATCGGGTGCTCTGTGGGAAACTGTATGGATCTAGTATTTTGTTAACTTGGAACAATAAGAAGACTTGTCCTCCTCTGGGAGTCATGTTTGGAACTGACTTTGGTCTAAAAACCATGGAGTGATTTTGTGTGATGGACCATAGATGGCACATACAATGGATGAAGCTAACATGACGTCACCCCCTGGTTTGTGGACTCACATTTGAAACCAGGAGTTTGGTATTTGAACGTGGCCATGTTGGTTGTTTAGCCAGAAGGGACCATATTTGGATATGAGGGTAGGAGTGAGGAGGCGGGTCTAACCTTGAACCTGAGGACACTGTCCAATGTGTAAGAGATGGATTTCATTAGTGAATGAGCCTCCAAACCACCTGTAAATCACTGGAGACCAGACCTGTCAATCAGACTAACCCCACCCCTAACTCCTCCATATTCTCTCAGCCTAATATCTCCTTGATGATGAAATGATTTTCAGATGAACCACCTGTCAATCAGACTAACCCCGCCCCTAACTCCTCCCACCAGATCTCTGAGAAGAAGAGTTGACTTCATATAATGACATCAGAATGACTTGTGGGAAAAATGTGTTGACTGAATATTTCTGGATTGAAAATGATGATTTTTGAATTGAAGTCCATTGGAGCCAGAATGTTTTTGGAGGCAGCCTCTAGTGGCTGTTGGTGGTATTTTTCACTTAGAGAGTTGCTTCCCTTTTGAGACCCAGTGGCTATGTTCATCTTTTATATTCAGTCCATGATTAAAATATAGAAGAACTAAAACTTGTGGTAAACAGCTGTGGTCTGTGGTTTGCAGAGAACTGGATTCAGTAAAACTTCTCCAGATGATGTTTGTACAGTCAACAGGGAGGGAAGTGAGAGAAGTGATACAGTTCAGGTAGATACACTTTGTATTTTATCACGCTGAAAAGTAAATGTCTAACCCTGAATTTTTTGGAGCCACCATCTAGTGGCCATTAGGGGTATTACACCTTTTTGCTTTTCCTGCTTGCTTTTGAGATCCAGCGGCTTCGTCCACATCAAGCATCAGTGTTTCACCTTTATTAAGTTGGCATATCATCACCACTTTAGAAATTTATGTAAGGAAAAAATATATATCATCAATTGTCTATTTTTTCATTTACTAATTCAGGACATTATCCAGAGAGTAATTTGTTCACAGAAGCTCACACAGCCACTATGGCTTACCACATTTAGTCACTCGTTACTAACACTCCTCATTGTTTCACACTTAGCCTGCTTCACAGAAAAGGTTGAGGTATTCTCCGGGGTTTGTTCATTTGATTGGTGCGAGCTCACTGATGTATGTGCTTCCTGGATTTCCATGGAAACCATATGGTCCTGTTAGTTGCCGTGGCAGCATGTGACGAGCCCCCCCACCCCCTATATTTAGTTACCTGCTTTGTTCTACATTTAGCCTGGCTTCCCTGCTGAGCCAGAGAGCTGCCAGAGTCTCTATAGCATATCCAACCTCCTCGGTGCAGAGGTATTTTTAGCCGGCAGAAAATGTTGGCCAGTGTGTTGGGTCAAACGTAATGATTTAACATCGGAGGCGGAGTTCTAAACTGGGTTAAGAGTACAGTGTGAATGTGGAGTACAATCACAGCTCGTTTTTGTCCGTTTATATCAGGTTTTTATTTTTGTTAATCCAGCGAGTGAAGAATAAGGATGTTGTTTAAAGAAAAATAAAAAAACTAACCTGTATATGTATCAGCTGATTTACTGTCTCAGTGACTGTCCACTCCACCTGCTTTGGTTCTGGCTTTACCTTAAAATGATGACAGTGACTTGAAGTGATCAGTGGATACTTCAAATAATATGATACAATTTTGAAACAATTACTACCTTCTGTTTCTATTATTTATGTGATTTTATTCTCTGTTCTGTACTTGGACTGGAGTTTTTTCTCTATAGTAGCTGCTTATTAAATATTTTATAGACCAAACGCTGGGGTGTTTCATCAGGTGAATTGATTTTGAAAATAATCAGTAGTTGCAGTTCTCAGCTTCTCCTGACTTCTAATTGAATTCTTGTATTGAATTTTCTCAGACATGGGAACACAAAGAACAAAATCCCATTAACTCTACTTTGAACAAACACTTGTGAAGTCAGCCCTTTGATCCGTGACACCTTCATTAAAACTCAGTGCTGTGTTGGACTCAGTAACTGTGTGCACACATGAACTCACCCTCACCTCTCTGCAGGACGGCTGCACGGCCCTACACGCCGC
>OOFC01020703.1:0-10516 GCA_900323345.1 Pseudochromis fuscus
GTGATGGGTATCAGCAGGTTTACAGAGGCAGAGAAAAGGATCCTGAGTTTACTGGTGCAGTATGGTCAGTGTTGTGTTTTACCATCTCAGCATACTCCTCAAGAGGGAGAGTCCCTGTCCTGACCCTCTGGAGAATTTGATCAGATATGAAATATGTTTAATTAAGTCACACATGTGATGCTGCCTGTGTGTGAGGAACAAAGCTGTCAGTGGCAACATGCTCCAAACAGGTGGCTTAAAACAAAGGAGGGTCTGTTTGTATCCCCTCAGGGGTGATCAGGACCAGAGATCTATCATAGAGCCATAACACTGATGTCTGCTGTATACAAGTATACCTGGTTTCAACCACATCAAGACACCTCAGGTAGTGCTGACACTGTGGTGACCTCCTCCCACCTGGCACCTGAACAAGAGCTGAAACAAATGATATTCACATCCTACCAATTCCCTTTTGGAGAAGTCTGGTCTTGTCAGTGAGATATATATAAACATCCAATCTCCAATCTCTAAACGTGAAGCTTCTTCTTTTCTTTTGCCAAAAACTCTTCCCCGGTGTAAATAGAGCAGAGTGAGCTGTCAACAAGCAGGAAGACAGGGTGTGTGTGAAACAGGAGAGAAGGGCTTCCCTCCTATTGTCCGTCCGTGGATGCAGGAGAACAGTTTCACTTTAATCACCCTCCCCGCTCTTCCTATTGCTTTTCCCAGCGCACAATGGCTGACACAGGACAGCCACAGGAACGTGCCCCGGACCTCACATCACACACACACACAGGAAGCACACATACTGCAGATACACACACACACACACACAGCTAATCAAAGAGCAAAGGTCGCTGGCTGCTCAGCTGCTGTATTTCCTACACAGCTGAGTCCAAACCAAGCACTTCCAGCCGGTACTGACATTTAAACAACTTAATGTGGTTCCTCATTTTTGTTTTAACTGAGTCCTCACATGCTGCATCTGCCCCCACAGGAAAAGCCATTAGATAGTTGCCACCACAGCTCCGTGTGGTTTAAACCTTTCAAAAAGGTTTCAGTGTCGTCTGTGATGTAACTGCAGGTGTTTCTTTACTTAATGAAAACACTCCAGCAGCATCTAGAGATGGAAGGATTAGTCCAATCATCTAACAGTTAATTTGAATAATTAACTTATGGATTAGGTCATTTTAAGAACAGAAGTGCTGACTTACATTATGGTAAAATAAATATATATGTCTCACATGATGCTGTAGAAAGTAGTGATCAGCATGTTTGTCTTAAGTTTTAAGTGATTATTGGATTAATGAGAGCTCCTGTTTGCAGAACAATGCAATTATTCAGCAGGGAAAATCAGGCTCAGTCAAGTTGTTACTGATTGCTGTGTGGGTAGAGGTGCAACCTGCTTGCACCCTTCAGGCTGTAAAGAGTCACACAGCAGCTGTGTCTCTTCAAATTCAGTTTTCTGTAGCAAGGAGCCAGACAGGAGGAGGACTGGGAGGACTGGGAGGACTGGGAGGAGTGTTTGCGTGCCAGGACAACTCAGGAAGGAAGTCCACTCCTCATAATCCTGGCACTGAGCACCCTCCTCCCTGATCATCCAAACATACCCACGCTTACTGTAAAACTATTCGATCATGCAGTCGTATGCACTTGCAGGCATACACTCTGCAGCAGTCCACCCACACATATGAACTCACACACACACTCACACACAGTCTTCCTGTCTTCTTTGCAACAGTAAGTTGTTGGATGCTAAACCACATCTATTACAGACGGAGCATTGTAACGGTGTGTTTAAGTAAACAAAGTGAGTGATGGCTGTTTTACATGGTGGAGTAAACTGGAGTCTTTCACTGTGTGGGTGCATCTTACAGGACAGGGTGTGTTTGCATTGTGTTGTCTTTAAAGGCAGAGTGGAGGGTGGGGGGTAGGTAAGGTGTAGGTGGTGGCTTCAGACCGCTCCGCCTCAACATACATTTATTTTGTTGTGTTATTGCAATGAAATAATAATTCAAGAGTTTATCTGCTGTAGTCCACTGCTGCACTGAAGAAGCAGAAGTCGGAGCAGCAGAACAGGATGTGATTGAATGTGAGAGAAAACACTCTCACAGCTGTTTTGCTGGTTTCCTGAACATACATAAAAAACTCTGTGCAGATAACCTGTGTTGTCGTACACTCAGTACACTATACAGTGTAGCAAAAGGCCCTGTGGCAGTGACACATCAAACACAACATCAGGCACATTTCTACACTGTTTGTGGTTTGTTGGCCAAAGAGGAGTTTTTCTGTCTGTATTTCTGCAGCTGACTGAGAGGAACAGGCAGTCGAACTCCCACAGGAGGATGGTGTGTTTATTTCAGCAGACTGCTTCTAACCACAGCTCCAATACACCGAACAGGAAACAAACTGTGCTGACCCAAAGGCACAGAAACTGTGGAGTGTGCAGAACAGGGCACAGACATGGTCAGAGTTTGGCTTTAAATCCATGTTCAGATTGGTAGTTGCTATTATTACGTTGTGCTCTGTGGTTATTTGTGCGTTATGACTCGTGGCACCAGACAGAAACTTCCTCCACTAAGCTTCAGTGATTTAGCAGGACTGTAATTCACCAAGTGATCTTATGATACTGTCATGAAGCGACTGCTGGAAGAGACGTCACGCTCCACCTGCATCCACATAAAAGATCTCACTATTACAACACTGATGAAGTGCTTTATGTTTATGTTTTATCTGTTTCTGGCATTTTGTCTGAGACTTTCATATTTCTGCTAAATATACTCTGTGTTTTCTTTGTCATCTGTAAAATACAAACACGGAGGATTTGTGTTCCTGAGTTAGACTTCTCAGGCACAGAGCGTAAAACACAAATCTCTTCAAGCCTTCGACTGGTACAGTGTGTTTGTGGTGTTATGCAGCCAGGGAAGGAGGTTAACCTACATTCTTCCATTTCTCTGTAGTCAACGGCGAGATGTCCCACCCCCACTCCACACTGGGCGTTTCTGCCCCCCACCTGTACTACACCTGTCCCGAGGGTGCAAACGTCACGCTGGTGTGTGCCCAGAGAGGTGCCCCCTTGTACCCCAATGATGTTGTGCGGCACAGCTGGCTGTTCACACCCCACAGCGACCAGCACTGCACAGCAGGGACCGGCCCGCGCCATATTCCTGTCGGTCACGCCCATCGCACCAACGCCACCCTGCCCCCAGGGGTGGAGTTTGGACACACAGAGCAGAAGTTTTGGGTGGTTCTGCAGAACGTGACCCAGGTCGACCAGGGACGCTACTGCTGTCTGCTCCTGGACGTCAAAGTGGAACACAAGCACCCGTCCCTGGTGCAGAAGGCCCACAGCCACGTTGTTCTCCAAGTTACACCACGTAAGGACATGACATTAGTTGTAAAGAAGGATACACGGCTGTCATTGTAGTTTCCCTTGAAGTGATTCTTTCAGTGCTCCTGCAGCTTTGTGCAGAAATGCTGTGGTAAACAGTTGCATCTAACCGTTGCTACATTTGGAAATACATGAGAAGAAATGCATTTATTATCTTTATCCAGGGAGAAACGGATCTCAAAACTGTGCTGTCTGGGATCCCACACCACCTGGAGGTATGAAACCTTATTTCAGCCTCCACAGCCAATGGATGACTGGCTAGTTATTCCATTTATTTAACTCACAGTCTCTCTGTTGCTTCCCCAGGCTCTGTGCCAGTGGCCTTGGCCATCGCAGCCTGCATCCTGGCTCTGCTGTCTCTGCCTCTTATTCTGGTGCTTGTGTACAAACAGAGGCAGAATGCCCAGTCAAGCAGACGTACGTATTCCTGATACGCACACACCAGCATGTGCGCACCAAACACACACAAACACACACAAAGTTAATTTCCATCTGCATACTGTGGCTCAAATATAAATCTGGCACACTGGGGTTCCCATAGTGTTTGGCCTGACATGTTTCCTGTCAGAGAGGTGAATTAACTGTATTTCACACAGTAGGAAGCACATTCACACTCTGTCTGTGTTCCCTCTGTTTCAATTCATTCACAATGGCCCATTTCCTGTTTCCTGTCTCCCAGGTGCACAGGAGCTGGTGAGGATGGACAGGTACGTTTTCCCACAGTCTGTCAGGCAGCTGATCTCAGAGCAGCTTCAAAACACAGCTGCTCTGTGGAGTAACACCACCGCCACTGTGGACATGGACTGTCTGACACCGTGCACTGACCACAGCATTTCTTACACAGCAGGTGGTTTCAGCCAAACAGCCTCATGAAGCCAAAATAAATTAAAACTAAAGACCTTCATATGGATTCAAATAATTATTACTGTATTCATTTGGACTCCTCGAGGCCTTTACATCGTCTATGTAGCTGTGTGGGAAGGAGGATTTCTCCTGCCTTGTAGCTGCTAAATGGTTTTTGCTTCTTGGAGGATACGGTCATTTGGCACAGTACCCCCTACCCTGTGGGGGAATCATTAAACACTAATAAGGTACAAAACCCAGAATGGTAGCTCATGTGGACACTGACCATGTGTTTAGTGATGTTATTTTGTCATGTTTAATATATTTTGGGGAGATTTTGTTTTAGAAAATACTGGTTCTTATGGATTTTATTCATAATTTCATAACGAAGCATTAAGTCTATATCCCGGAGAATAAAACAGGAATATTAATGTTTCAAGGTGTTCATTTTGTTGGCTTTAAAAATATGAAAATTAGTGTAACTGATTGCTCCTTGATGTGTTTTTGCCAAATCAGCATGTGCTTGTAACTATTTTTAAAAAGAAGAAAATATTTGATTTATACTTTCTACTACAGCAGATACGGAGAAAATAAAGGCCACCAAAAATTTGCAATATTGTAATTTCCCAAAAATATTTATGTCTTCTTATCCATTTAAGGGTTAATGTCCAAAAAATGTCGACATGTTTTGAGCAACAGAACAGTTTTGAAACAGGTTATTGGGTCATGTTGGCTGTTTCTTACTAATTAGGATGCTTCTGTTTCTTGTACGTGTGTGTGTGTGTGTGTGTGTGTGTGTGTGTGTTCAGTGAGGCTCTTGGCCATGAGAACCCAGTGTTCCTCGGTGGGTCGCCGCAGACAAAGACCCGCACAGTCTCTCAGATCATGACCAGACAGTCTTCTGAGACAGGACGCCACCTACTGTCTGAACCTGGGACACCGCTCTCTCCTCCCGCACACGGGGACGTGTTCTTCCCAGTTGAAGGTAGGACACACACAAAACCTCGTACATCCTGACACCCACAGACCGTACATAGAAATGAGCAAAAAACAGAGTCTCAAAAGAGAGTGCAAAAAAGTGCAGTACTCACGACAGCCACTAGATGACGGCTTCAAAAAACTAACAAGAAACATCCTGACTTGTTCCTTGTAAAGCTACAAAAACTTCAAAAAACACAGATTGGCAGTTGCCGATGGCGCCACCTTCTGGGGTCGCTGGTCACCTCAAAGGAGCAGGAGGCCAGTGGCACCAATATGACCAACTGGCCCAGATGGAAACTCTTGTCTGGTAAATGTCCAGCTCTTGCAGACACCAAGTCCCCAGTTTGGAACAATGGGACAATTTGATTGATATTATCTCTGACGAGGAAGTTATGTTTTTGGTATCGTCTGTTTATAGAAACGGACGAAGCTCAAAAGTGAGAAAATGGTAAAAAAGTGCAATGTTCTTGACAGCCACTAGGTGCTGCTCCAACTGACTTCAATCCAAACATCCTCATCTTCAATCCTGAAATATTCATCAATACATTTCTCCACAAGTCATTCTGATGTCATCAGATAAAGTCAACTCTTCTTCTCAGAGATCTGGGGGGAGGAGTTAGGGGCGGGGCTAGTCTGACTGACAGACCTGAACGCCAGTCTCCTACACATTGGACAGTGTCCTCTGGTTCAGGGGTCAGACCCGCCTCCTCACTCCTCCCTTCATATCCAAATATGGTCACTTCCTGCTCCAAACAGCCAACATGGCCACGTTCAGATACTGGATCCTGGATCAGGATCAGAGTCACAGACCGACTCATGTGATGTTAGCTTTGTCTATTCTATGTATGTCTCTGATGACAAGTCACATACAGGCAGTGATCCCAGTGACAGCACCAATAGCTGGTCAGTGGGATCACTGGTCAGTGATCCCACACAGAAGACAGCATTTATACAGCTAAATGGCCTCAATTAACTACATTCACCTGATCCCCTCACATTCATTTCATACAGAACAGTACTTGTCGTGACACAACCATATTGCACAAGGACATAGTTGTGGAAGTACCTATTTCAGAAACGTACGCTGAGGATGTTAGGACACTGATGCAATCACAGAAGAAACAAGTGTGACGTGCTTCTGCTGAAACATCCGCCTCTGGTGGAAGTGTGGGCAGGAAGATGCTTCACATTCTACTGCAAACTTGCACGATCACACTCAGAACATTTGGGTTGACGTGACTAAGATTAAAAAAATACCGTGTGGAGAGGTTATGTCTTCTTCACCTCTTGCATGACTGAAACCACCTTCTGATGTTGTCATCTTCTGAATTCTTGTCTTGTCTCCACCCACTGCCACTCTCATTTACCACTAATGGATCCCTCCGACTCAACTTGAAATAATACTGAAAGATTAGTTACGGTTAAGAGTTCAATCCCCAGTGTTTTTGTACCCAATCCAGAGGCACCTGTGCAGACATTCCAGGCATAGTGAGGCTGATTGGTCTGTTTCCTCTGCTGCAAAGTCTCCAGTCGCACAGAGGGAAGAACAATGAAAATACAGCCTGAGTCATCACAAAGCTTTCGTCTCAGAAACACTGAAGCTCGTCCAGCAAGGACAAACAGGATAATGTAAAACTGGAGACCTGATCAAGACCTGTATGTCCGCATGAATGTCTGTTGATGGGAAATGTCACAAAGAAACTTCCACTACTTCATGTCACCTCTGAAGTTCCTCCTCTAATACAAAAGTCAGAAATATTATTAAATCTCATCAAAACTTAAATTAAATGATCTAGGAGGATTTCCTTTGCCAGAGCTCACTTCATTCACTGCTCAACACATATTATGCAGTAACACAGCCTGAGGTCTTGTGGATAAAAGCCACACTTCAGTTTTCTTCTTCATGTTTTTTTTGGACTGCTGACCTTCAACTTAGCGGAATTTAACTCGCAGCACTTCCCTGTTATTTTCAACGTGTCGCAACTCACACTCAAGGCCTCTTTGTTCTGCTTTTTTAAAGAGTTTGCAGTTAAACATCTTCTTCTGGGAAGCCTCAGTGTCTGTGCTGCCTGTGCGACTCTGAGGGACGGAGGTTCTCAGGAAAAGTGCTGTCATTCATCTGTGATACATTTTGGGCAGGAGGCTCAATTTTGAATGTGCAAACGCTCTCTTGTTTAATTTTCCACGTCAGCCCAAAGACATGAAATGTGCCACTGTGCATGTTTGATACACGATGAAACCTCCTCCGATTCCTGTTCTCACCGACGTTTCTTTCTGTTCCAGACACCATCCCAGAGTCTCCAGACTTCCTGCAGGTTTAAATGGACTGAAAGGCCACTCCTCAGTCTCACTGCTGATCTGGGAACAGTCCTGCAACTCTCTTCCTCTTTTCTCTGCCTCCAGAGTGAGGTTGTCCTTATGAACTGTCTCACAATAACCTCGTCTGTACATTGTCTGGACCGCAGGAGGGAAAAAGGACCACATGTTTGATTCACAAGCTATTTCCACCTGTAACAACAGCTGGAGGTCAGAAGTAGACTTTTGCTCTCGTGACCACTTAGTGCTGTGGTGGTGGGGGCCTGACAACGTCTGACAATGTGGACCAGCAGATACCCCGGTGAGGCCCGCTGCTTATGATGAACCCAGAATGTAAAAGGTTGGGGAGGGGCTGGAAATCAGGGTGGGACACTCAGAGGCTGCGTTCACACCTGAGTTGTTTGGTGCAGTTTAATCCAACGTTTCCTTTATTGGTTTGATTGTTTTTGGCTGTTGGTCTCTCACTGTGGTCGGAAGTAGATTCACCACAACATGACGTAACATTAAATGCATCACTGTATCAATGCTGACTGTGGGAAATGTCACTGAAGCAACCTCCCACACACAGACCCAAGATCATTTGGTGGCCATGGACACATGTACACATGAAGGAATATTACAGTATAAGCTCCTAAAAGACAAATACACATCTTTTCTTTCCCCAACTGAACCTCAGCTGTGAACGTGAACCCAGGCTCCCCTCCCATCTTCCATCCTCCTCCTCCTCCCATCTTCCATCCTTCATCCTCTATCCTCCTCCTCCTCCCATCTTCCATCCTTCATCCTCTATCCTCCTCCTCCCATCCTCCTCTTCTCCTCCTCCTCTCCTCCTCCTCCCATCTTCCATCCTCCTCCTCCTCCTCCTCCTCCTCCTGCTCCTCCTCCTCCTCCTCCTCATTGTAATCAAGT
The DNA here is from genome assembly GCA_900323345.1 of Pseudochromis fuscus. Lineage (NCBI taxonomy): Eukaryota > Metazoa > Chordata > Actinopteri > Pseudochromidae > Pseudochromis > Pseudochromis fuscus. The sequence continues at coordinate 8,417 of OOFC01020703.1, forward strand.
GTTCCAAGAGTCTCGATCATCTGAAAACGATTCTTCTTGTACAATGTTCTTGTACAAGTTGACAGTAATCTGTTATTATAGCATTTTTATGGCATTACCTTGTTCCTCTGTATCATTTTTACTTGGCTCTTTTCTCTTCTCTCTTTGCTACCTCAATTACTGTCAGCTTCGTTGCTCTGAATAGTCTCCTTCCTTCCAGTACGCTCAGACATGAACCACTTCACTGTGGCTTTAAATATATTCACAAAGTGCTGAAATTTTTATTTAGGAAAAAAAGCCGATGTTTTTTGTTCATTATTGAGTTTTGTGCTTGTGTACAGTTCAGTACTTAAGAGTCAAATGTTTATTGTGTTTCTCTTGAATGTAGCAGATTCCTAAAAATTCTTAATAAAAACAGACACCAACAAAAACTGCAATAATTTAATCACTGCTTTGGCAACGTGGTTTTGGTAATGTGTATGCTAGTGTCACATTCCTGTTTTTATGTGCAATGGGGCTGATGATGTTTAAATACTATGTAATAAATGTGTGGAGCAGGGTTGCTGGATGTAAACCAAAGACCAACCTTAAACAGAAGTGACTGCAAACGACTGCAGCGTGGATGTGACTTAGTTTGTGACTGTGTAAAAACCACTGGTGGTTTTTTTCATGTTGAGGTTAAAACGTGTACAGCAGGTGCTCGACAGAAATCATCTCCAGAATAGTCTGTAGCAAGTATGTAGGTCAGGGTATCATGTATGTGAGCCAATACTTTTATTCTTGTGTGCGTGTGTGTGTGTGTGTGTGTGTGTGTGTGTGTGTGTGGTGAAATCTGGGATCACACTTTAATAAAATAACTCATTTTTCTACTGTAACAAGCCCTTACCCGACACAGATGTCTGTTCTGTATATTGTGTTTAAATCGTCCTGTTAGTGGCTTGTATAATAAAGTGCGTCTCTTAAACCTTAAAGCCTCGAGTCTCTGAAATCACTGGTCCTTTCAAATGGCAGGTCTCCAAAACTATTACTACACAAGGACGTGCTGCACTTGCTGTCTGGGGAACCATCACAGATAAAACAAGGTTGTTCCACTTGTGCGCCTCGAAGATGGTGCACACCAGAGGGAGACTGGCATTGAGGAGAGAAAATGATAAAACAAGCTTAGTATCTTGTTTTATGAGAAGAGACAGTGGAGCCGGATGGGAGGAGGCTGATGGCCATTGTTCTGTCTTTAGTGCTTCTTCTGTAGTCTTACATTTACTATTTATATCACGTATTCACAAGAACTACGTCATTATCACCAGCTCTTAATGTGTAGCCGAGACAGTTATAGTCCAGCAGACCATCACAAGACAATGGATGAACTTGTGATTCACACTGTGCAGCATCTAACATCTAAAGTTAACGTCTGAGCTCATCAACATATTCAGATGGGTTTTGAAAAGTTGGACACATCTTAACAGGAAAAGCAGCAGAATTGATCTTCCTCTTATTGGAAACATGACCTGCATCCTTCCTGCTGACAGAATTAGTTGTTTCCTGTTGCTTCAAAGTCTCAGAGTTGGACCATGTCGCACTACGACATTTGCACACACAAAAAAATGTTGTGTTGTTTTAACCCAGAGCTGGATCATCATCGGACTCACTGCATACTGGGTTCATGTAAACCAGTGAGATGGGTTGGTTTTGTGTGGTGGATGAAATACTGGAAAAAAACAACAAAATACTGAGAGAAAAAAGCAACAACATCTTGGATTAAAAACAACAAAACAAAAAAATATTGATTAAAAACAATAAAAAGTTCAGGATACAAACAACAACAAACAAAACCAAATGTTGGGTAAAAACAAACGGCATATAATTAGTCCAATACTGACCTAGTTGTGGGTGAAAACAACCCAACATTTTTTAGTGTGCAGTGTTTGTATGAGACGTGATGCCGACTCCAACGACCCGACGACATCTACAGCATCACACTGCCCCAACAGCTGGTTTGTGTGTGTTCGATACTAATCTAAGAATATCTTGGTGACATTTGTGTTGTCCTACCGACAGAGGTGGCGTGCCGTCATCTTCCACGGTGACGGTGAGGCGGTACTCCTGCTGGCGCTCTCGGTCGGG
>OOFC01020704.1:3833-40804 GCA_900323345.1 Pseudochromis fuscus
CCGGCACCGTGTCCCGCGCGCTCATTGGACAGACAGGTGGAACCCAGGGAACTCACACACGAGCCGCTCGCGTGCAGACTGCGCCTCTATAAATACACCTCGAGGCGCTGGTAACAGGAGCGGACTGTGTGTAAGGCTGGCGAGCGGACAGGAGTCACTTCTGACATTTGTCATCAGTAAACTGCTCTGAGGTCTGCCAGGAGAAGGCGGGACTCACCGCGCTGGACCCACTGCTGACTGCACTGCTGCTCAGAGCACTCTACATTTTCTGCTGCTCCTCTGTTATCAAGTGTTTACGTGAAGATGCCCGCCGGTACTTTGGGAAGAACATCTCCATCCTCTGTGGCCGCCACCCCGGCGAGTGGCGACTCCACGCCTGAAAAACCCCGGACCCTGACAGAGAGCAGAAAGGTATCTAAAGCTATCTTTTACTACACATTTATTCATTCTAGTAATTGCTTGACTATGCAGCCTTGAAAAGTACCACAACTGCTTTCTTTGCTCTTACAAGTCCTCCAAACCAATCATGGAAAAGCGGAGACGCGCGCGCATCAATGAGAGTCTGGGCCAGCTGAAGACCCTCATCCTGGACGCGCTCAAGAAAGACGTAAGGAGACGCACGGATCTCCATGTAGCCTGAAATTAGACATTAAATCAGCAACTTGAAAACTGATTTGTCACCGTTTTGTGTCTTTAGAGCTCTAGACACTCCAAACTGGAGAAGGCGGACATCCTTGAGATGACTGTGAAGCACCTCAGGAACCTGCAGCGACTTCAGATGACTGGTATGTAACTACCATTTCTGGACTGATCATGTTGATGTGCGGCGCACCAACTCTTGGATGTCTAACTTTAGATGGTGAACATGTTCCTACATTCTCCAAGATTTATTGCCCACCCACAGCTGTGTGTTTGCACTTAAGTATAGATTTCACAGGCCTGACGTGCATGAATGAAATGTGGCTGTTAAGTATGTAAATGAGCCAGTTTGTCAAATATTTAATATAATGTGTCCAGTAATATTTGTGTTTTCCTAATTTAGTTGGATAGCTTTAGCCTATCTATCTATCTATCTATCTATCTATCTATCTATCTATCTATCTATCTATTTATGTATTTTTATTTTCTCTTCCAGCCGCTGTAAACACAGACCCCTCCGTCCTGGGTAAATACAGAGCCGGGTTCAGTGAGTGTGTAGGAGAAGTCACCCGTTTTCTGTCCACGTGTGAAGGGGTGAACACCGAGGTGAGGACTCGCCTCCTCAGCCACCTGGCAGCCTGCGTGACCCAAATCAACGCCGTGAACTTCTATGGACCTCATCTAGGTGCGCTGGGACTTGCTCAGACCAGCACACAGATCCCAGCCGCCTCAGTCCCGCAGATGTCTTGCAGAAGCAGCTCACCGATGCACGTTTCTCCAGAAGCGATGAAACTGTACGGTGGTTTCCAGGTGGTGCCGACACCAGACGGACAGTTTGCCTTTCTCGTTCCCAGTGCAGCCCTTGCACCTCTGAGTGCACAGAGCAGCCATCACATGTCACCTGTTGCACCCGCTGTCACCTCAGACTCTGTGTGGAGACCATGGTAGGAACTGTGTTCAGTAGATTGTAAGAAAAAAGGACTATCACATACACACAGAAATATTTTTGTACATTTTGTAAATGTTTTTCAGAATCTACTTGAGAGGACTGTTTAGAGACATTTGTGTGTTTTATATGGACATGATAAGAGATGTTCTTGGTCTCTTTGCTTGCTGTGGTTGTTCTGTTTTTGATGTGGCACAATTCATTTTGCCTCAGTTGGCCAAGAAAACCCTTGAAAGCTCTTGAAAAGCACTGTATTTTTTCTGAGATTAATAAAATGTTTTTATGATGTTTACAACATTTGCCAAATTGGCACCTTTGTCATTTCTTTTCTTCAAATAGTGACTTTTACATCACTGCTGTGCGTAGGATGAATTCACTAACACTGGCATCCCTTCATTTAAGGGCAGGTGAGCTGTGAGATGCACTTAACTTCTTGTGGTAACAGTCTGACTTCATCTCAGAGTTGTGGAAAGCAGCTATCTAAATATAGGCCCCCTCCTGTGTGTCTCATCCACCCTTGATCATCCCTTTTACAGTGAAAGAGAAATCTGTTTTCTGACTGGAAGTAAATGCCTCTGTGACGAGGTAAGGAACCTGAGAGGTGGTGCTGAACCCAAAAGGCGTGCTGCCAGCGCAGAGAGGAGGGAGGGTTAGGGTCTGTAGGCACGTGCAGCTCTGCCAGTGGTGCTGCCAGATGGGAATTCATGCTGAAATAGATCGTGCATGATTGTGAACCTACTGACAGGGCTAAACAAGGAGTAGTCTAGATAAGATCCTGGTGTAAGGATTGAGTTCACATTGCTACTTTTCAAGACGTCTTCCCTGCAATAACGCCCACATGAGCAATCAGCACTTGTATAATGATTCAACCTTTTGACAAAGCAGACTGCAAATACCATTTAAAATGATTTTAAGATGTAAATGTGCAGTTGCAGAGCAGCTCATCAGCAGCATCCCAGCTGAGCCAGTCCAATCGCTGTCCATTTAGTGGACAGTTGAAGGGCTGACAGTCCCAGCGTGTGTCCTGAGCGTGGTGCTCACACAGCAGGCCACAAGCAGAGCGTGACCAGAGGTCACAGGTGCCCCTCATTCACACTCCCGAGACAACGCAGCTCCAACAGCATGTTGCCCTAAATCTGGCAACCCATCAACAGACCTGGCAGCCCATCACCAAAAGACAGGGCCTCTCTTTGACAGCACCAAACAGCGGCACCTCCAGAGGCAAACACTCACACAATCCATGACCATTTGGTTGTTTCTGATTTAATATTCATGGAATTTAAGAGATTAGGTCACAACAGATATACACGTAGCAGTAAATACTTTGTTCTGTCTACTGACTGGTCCACAGTATTCTGCATGTACCTACATATTGTTTGAATGTGGTACTCTAACCAGAAGCAAATCCTCAAAAACCTACTTAACTTTGAATTCCTACATAAAAATGTAAATCAGACCCTTTCACTGTCACTTTAAAATTTATTAAAACTCCAGACTTTGTGTAAATGATACAGTCAATTAAGTTTACATCTCTGTTTTGGCACAGCTCAGAGGAGACTGGCAGCAAGGAGGACTAAAAGACAAAAATAGTACTCTCCCTCCTATCAGAGCATCCTTTGAGAAGACCCTCGGAGAGACAAAAACAAAGACGGGCCCCTCGGTGGCTCAATGGCTCCTCTCTTTGTGACCCTCTCCATCTTCATAAAGGACCTTCCCCTTGTTTATCCAGGAAGAGGTTTAATGGCTGGGAGGGGGGAGGACCATGCTGTCACTTTCACCGTGCTAAAGAAGGCTTTTTGTTGAACGCTCCCAAAGGTCCTGGTCCTAAAGGCTTTTTGAAAACTCTTCAGGCCCGGCTGTGCTCTTCAGATAAGCTGTGAAGTGCTGACAGGTTACCTACATATGTGGAGGAGAACCTGGAGTGGCAGCTTCAACAGATGATGACCATTCTTGAGAAAATGTCCTCTCTTTACCGGTGCCTGTCTCTTCTTTCTGGGCTTTGTCTAATTGTTTCTTATCCCCCCCGCCGCCCCTCCCTAATCAAAACCCCGGTTTGATGCAGTATTTTCCCAAACGCTGTAAAGCACAGAATGGTAAACATAAAGCCGCGTAGGGCCTGCCCCTTTGCTGTGCTCCATGATTGATGGCGTCCCCTCACAATCGCGGTGGCGACAGTGACAGGTTCCCTGCTTGTAGAGACTGACACACACCGGAAACCTCCACCGCCTCCACCTCCACGGGTGAATCGCCTCAGTATTATTGTGAGCGTTGTTATGGTGCTCGATGGGGGTGGAAGTGGTCGGCAGTGGTTCACATCAAGGCTAATGAATAGATTATGCACTCGATATCAATGGTGAATGAACAATACTCTTTGTCCCTTCACTCCAATTCATTCCTTTTTGATTTAGCTGGTTGTTGTTGAAAAACTCACCAACATGGCAGTGGAAGTGTAGCTTCCGGGGGTGAATTTAGGATCGACGTGTCACAATAACACTGCAAGTGGAATATTTATGAGTTTGGACCCACACAGGGTGATGATGGTGTGACTGTTAAAACAGAGTAACTCTGGTGCTACATCACAAGTCAACGCATCTTCAAAGAGGAGGTCGTGTTGAATGTTGGAGGAGTTTGGGGCGATGGGGGCGTCTTGTTTTCTCTGTAGTTCTTGGCCATATGCCCATGAAGGCCCATGAAGAGCATCGTAAAGATCCACTTTCACTGCAGGTGCTCCTTCAAGTGGGACGTCCAGTGAAGTGGATGCTCCAGTTACAGCCTGAAGTTTTTAGCCTGTTGAGACTTAAAATGAACATGCCACTGAGTCAGGAAATTACACCGTGATGCTGATGTTTGAGGTTTTGTCCATCTGTCTTTAACCATTAAAGTTTTTTTCACTAAGTTAATGACTGGATTGCAGAGTTATTCTCACCAATAAAAGGATCTTTTCCATATTATCTGTAGAGTTTTACGGTGTTGAGTGTTCATGCTACACATGGCCAAAGTTTCAGGTCATGAAGTAAAGAGATGTTCCAGTAATCGCTGTGAGGAGTATTGTCTCATCTCATTTGTTTCATGTTCTGCAGCATATATACAACTTTAAATAAAACTAATAACATTTTACCAGCTACATTTATAGGCCCTCTATGAGGATCATCTCACTTTAAGTTGTACCTGGAGATCTAAAGTGTAAATCCAGCAGAACCTTTTTAATCACACAGTGAATTAATTGATGTTTTGGAGCACATAATTGTATAGTTTTGAATAATTTTGTTTTCAGACAAACTCCTTTCTTATTCCTATTCAGAGGTGCAATGATTACATAATAAGTCCCAATCACCCAGGTAAAATGAATTAATGCACAATAGTTGTATGGTGCTTAACAAGGCAACACATTTGCTATGTTGTCCTTTTCCTCCTTAAAGTCTGCAACATTGATTTTCTTTTGAATACTGCAGAGTACGCTCTGTAAAATCATCATCAGGAGGAGGCTCGTTGGAGATTTAAGAGGTTGATTAGTAAAGTTTTGAGGAGAAATGCACTTTATCTGTCAAGAATAAACCACATTATCACAATCAATCATCAATATATGTAATAATGTTGGTTAAAAGGAAGAAAACTGTAGCAGTTTTACATTAGGCCCAAAATATTCAACATAACACAGCAAAATGAACACAAATTATTTATTTACTCAGTGACATTAAAGCTACATAAAACAACACATTTTCTTAAATTAATCAGCTCTTGTTGAACAAATGAGGCAATATCCGCTGTATAAATCTCACCACTGTGAATTACAACATCTAAACTGGTTGATCTATGATGGTGGAAGAAGCTTTCATAAAACAAACCACTGGCACCAACACATCAGCAGAGCCACAGTGAGAGAGGTTGTAATAACAGACTGAAAAGGATTTTATTTGGCTTGTCAGCTGAGAACCAAGCAGCTGATAAATAAAACATGTTAAACAGGAATGAAACAGCTGACTCAGCATGAATTCTCATTTTTCTGGCTAATTTTTGTTCTGTTTAAAATGCTGTTGTTTTGTCTTTTCAAATGATAAATAACTTATTTTTGCAATGACAACTGCACAATATTTAGATGACCATGTTGTGAAAATCCTGTTTGTTTGTGTTTATTCTCCTTTCAAATCAGTGATTTTTGACCTTGCCACCACTTTTAGACAGAAGAAACTGAGAATATGAACATATGAACATTTACAGAAAACCTGGAACCAGGAACCGACCAAAGGCTTGATGGCACTGAAATCATTACATTTACACGAGTAATGAGGCTGAGCAACGATTCACTAAAACATAATGTGTGAAACACACTCAAACATCTTCATCATGTCTTTCAACTGTGAAACAATGGCCTCTTCACGAAGTCCTTCTGCTGGGAGTTGGAGGGTGTGAGAGGTTTTTTTAGTTGTTTGCCATCAGCTCAGTTTTGCAATGACCTGTCCTGAGAGTGACTACAAATGTACAATGAAGGGCTGCATGCATAATAAAACCTCTCTCACAGAACGAGGATAGCTTTTTGAGAGCGGGGTCCAGAGGGCCGTGGTTCCCGATTCATGGTCCATAATTGTAATGTGATGATAAGGAGCTTATAGCCTCTTGTTATCCTCCAATAGGGATGGACAGGACAAAGGGCAGTGTACCAGTATGCTATAAGATTACCATTCTGGTGACATCTCCCCGTCCACTTAACACCCACATCAGGTCAGCTGTTCTTAATTTGGTCAGCAGCACCAATTTAGCTCCCATCCAGGGGTCTGGGTGCAGTGAGGGGTAAACATTGACCCTTGTTTGTCAGCAAGGTTCACATTTTGAGTGTGCAAATGGCCCATTTGTGCTCCTGAGATGTTTGGGTCATCGTATCATGGAGGATGAGTGTCGCCCTCTCATAGGCTGAGAGCCCCGACCTAATAGACACCTGCTCACATAATAGCAACTGGTGTTGGTTATCATTTCACGACTGAATGAACTCATTTAAATTAAGCTGAAAGAAAACAAAAACAATAAGCATGAGTGTTAAAATAGAAACACACATTCTGGTGATGTCTTGATTGTACTGAAGTATGGTGTTGTTAAGGATAACACACAAACACAGCAACTTGATGTGAAATTAGTTCACATTTTCAGATCAAAAAGTCTCCTCTTGAATTCCTGCCCTGAGCACAGAGCCTGGGGTGACCTCTGCTCTTTGTCCTGAGGACCCTGCCCTGCCCTCGCCACCTCCCTCCTCTCTGGACACTCTAAACTCTGTGGGAAACCCCCCAGTGCTTTGTGTTGTTTTGGACATTGTTGTGTCTCACCAGATAATGTCTCCTCCCCTCTGTTTCTTTCCTCTCCGACCTGAAGAGCTGCTGCGTGGAGCGTGGTGTCCGGCGCTAACTGCCCACTAAGCGGGATAGAGAGATGGGATCTGACTGTGGGGGTTAGGAGCTGCTTTTCATGCCGCCTCGCAGGACAGCGCTCACACACTGCTGCTGGAAACTGGCAGTGATGGATGCTGACGGAGGATTGTAGTAAAGATTAACCTTTGTTGTTCCAGTGGTGATGACACATTTTCCAGTAAGCTTTGAATAATTCTGGATGAATGATGTAGAAGTCACGGTTTCACCCACCATGATAACAATGGTCCTGAGGAGATCCATCTCCTTTTTCAGATTTGATCAGCTCAGTGTTTTGGTTAAGTGTCAGTGTGTGTTCACAGCTTGTTTAATTAGCTGTCTGTTGGGCCTTGTCAGTGCAGCACATCAATGTGTAAACACTGCAGACATAAGGGTGTATTATCAAGTTGATATGCTAACATGCTTTTTAACTCTTTAGAAAAATATCAATCATTTTAGGAGCAGTTAATACAAGCTAACTAATGCTGCTCATCCAAAAATAAACCCAGATAAACGAAGTGGAGGTATGTTAATATGAGGGACACCTTTCATATCGTATGTGACAATTTCATTTTTAATATCACACGATTGAGTCGATCAGCTTCAACTTTGAAACCTGATGTGACAAAACAACCTCTGCATTTATAATTCTGCTACTGAATTATGCACCTTCACTGCTTTGTTTACTTTTATTGAGTTTATATTTGCTATTTATTGTAACCTAATTTAACGTATTTATTATGTGGCTATTGTTTTAAGGACTGACTTTTATGTTTATGTTTGTGTGAATGGTTGATGAGTGCGCTTTGGGCTACTCACACCTTTTTTCCCAATGTGGTTTCCGTAAAGCAAATGGCAAATAAACTGAATCTGAATCAATACAAACAACTGAAGCAGCTTTAATTAAGCAGCTTTAATTTAATTGCATTGATTGAGTTGATGTGAACTGAAAATTACATTAGATTATTATCAAAACATGTGATGATTGTGACCGATGTGCTTCTTTTTGTGGCTGGAATAAATTATTCATACGAGCCTCAAAATGCTGCTGAGTAATGATATGCATTTAACGACTTCCATGTCTTGTTGCTCATTAGTGAACAACCCTGTACTTTAAATGTTAAATGTCCTGTTTACACCACAGTTTTAGTCAAGTGAGGATTACCTCCAGCTTAAGGCCATCCCTCCAAACTTTTGAAATAAGGCGGCCACCACTTTTTGTCCTGTGAATTGTGATGTCATTCACCTCTAAAGGAGGACCCAATTGACCCCCTGGCATTTGACCCTTATTAACCATGGGTTAGAGTGCTGTATTCAAGGTGTAGCCATCTGTGTGCCTTGTTGTGTTGAGGCTTCCCTCCTCCTCCTCTCTTTATCATCCCTCCCAGTATTCAGGAGCAGTGGGGTGATCACAGGAGGACTGGCTGGTTCTCCAGCAACTTCTGAAACTTTGTGATGACAGGAGGTTTCTCCTACTCCATAATCATGGAGACACTTTCTGTGACTGTGTACTTCTACTTCTACCAAAATATTCTACTTTTTGGCAGAGTATGAACACACAGAGTAAATATAATCATATTAATTTCATCAAGGTCAGTAATAAAAACCCAGTAGTGTATAATAGAAGTTATTCTAACAAAAACGGTTTCAACACATCAAGGAGTTTTTATTTGATAAGGTCCAACAGTCAGAATCACTCCCTTTTATTTCCTTTTAGTCGGTAATAATGGTGTGGTGGAGTTATTTTATAAGGTCTTTAATTTAATTATTTATTTGTATGCTTGTTTGTTTTTACTGTTTTTTGTTTTTTTTTAATTAATACCACTTTTTCCTTAAAAAGTATTCAAAGGCCACAATGGAAATAGGTGTTTCAAGATTTTATTATTGTACCTTGACTGAGCAATGAAATTTGCAAAATAAACTCAACTCAGTCATTCTGGTCTATAATGAATACTTTTCTAGTGGTACTTCCATGCATCTCTTCAAATAACAGTGTGAATGCATGATATTTACTTGTAATGGAGTATTTTTTACTCCAATTCAAAAAAAAGCTCTGAATCATGGACCGTGGAACCGGTAGGGCCGGTAGGGACCGACCAAAAATGGACCAAAAAGTAAAAAAATAAGGAAAGTTAAAGATTAACCTGATAAAAAAAACACCAGATAAATAAATCACGTAGGCCTGCTGCATTGTGTCATACCCACAAACCTATCAGAAAGCATTAACCCTTTTACCCTGAACATTTAGCTGCTGACAGAAAGTAACATGTCAGTCTATTCACTGTAATTCCTCAGCCACTTGATTCCAGCTGATTCTGAAAGCTGACAAGCAGAGCTTCTGTACACTACCGTAATGTAGGTAATATGTACGAACCGCTGCACGTCATGGCATAACTCCATTCCTCTGCAACACAACCGTCATGTATGTAATATATACGAAACGCTAGATTGGTTTATGCTAGTCACTCTGTGTCGCCGGAGATACGCTCAGTGTTAGAGGGTTAAACAATATTTTCTAAAACAGAGAGATATGGAGATTGTGAGAGACTTCACTCAGTTTAATGACCAAAGGAGGTTGTTCTTTTGCGGCAATTAAGAAGCAGTGGTGAGTTAAACATTCATATTACATCTTATTGTATGAGACCACATCTCCAGGTAGCAGGATTTCTGCATCACTGTAACCACAGTAAGTCAGCTGGCTGCTTTTTTAGGGTTGTGTTTTTCCCTCATGTTTGTGTGCAAGCAAGGTGCGTTTATGGACTCATAGTGGGAGTGGGCCCCACCAAATTTAGATGTGCAATTTAGATACTCTGAATACATGCTTTTTCTGCTGCCTTGAGAACAGGCAATGTTTCCTGCTTTTTTTTAAAGGGATAGTAAACCCCAAGATCAAAACACAGTTTGGAAGATAGATTATGACATAAATTAACAATTAATGAGAATATTGGAAAATAAAGAACTCATACAACTAAGATATTTATCTCTGAAAGTCAGAATTCCCCCATCATGGGAGATGCACTGTAGGGTGCCATTTTAAATGAACCCAGGTGATGTCAGAGTATTTCAACCAATCATAAAAACGTGTATTTTTCTGATTGGTTGAAATGTTCTGACATCACCTGGGCTCAGCATGTGGAAGCTACAGATGGTGAGTTAGACTGCAGCAGCACAGAGATACAAAAACACTCACAACCTTTTCAGAAAGGATCAAATACTCCTGAACTTTTCTGACAAGCTGTTGATAATACAAGCTCCCACCCTGGACATGCATTTACTGTGTCCTTTCTGTTCCTTTAAAGACTTCAAACTGATCATCTGAAGAGGTAAATATTATATTTTATTGGCCTTGTTCATGGGAACTGTGTCTTCAAAGTGTCTTCAAACATACATAACTACTGCGCACGTGTCAGGAGTGCTGCCAGTTTATTGCATATACGGGAGATCTAGCTACAGTCAAACCACATGTTAGCAGGTGATTAGCATGTTGCTCATTGTTCTTTATAACTGTGACGGGATCTTGAAAAAGATTGAGTTGAACTTTGAACCTTCAAAGAAAAGGTTCATCCACCCCAAGTTATCAGCTGGTGAGTCTGAGGTTTGTTTACAGTATTGACTCTGACAGTCAGATCATATGTGTCACTTAGTATGAAGAAAGATTTGCACACAGGACAAAGTCTCTTCAAGTGGGAAGACTACTGAACGGGGCTCTCGATTACTGTCTCGTTGCTGCATTGAGAAAGCTCTTTTTTCAAAACATGCTCCTTGATGCTGCCGTCGCCCTCCTGAAACTGTACCTTCACTGTCAGTGGAGAACATTTATCCACTTTACACTTCATTATAATGGTATCACTGGATGCTTGCAGGCTGCAGGTGCTGAGATCAGGCACCTCCTCTGTAGACATCTGACACACCAGCTGGTCCCTGTCGATGGAAACCACCGCCCGGTTTCTTAAAATGCTCGGGCTCTCACACACCATCCTGTCCAGCATCTCCACGTCTAGGCTGTTCCTCAGCACCCAGTCGTGCAGGTACCACAGGTGGCAGTCACATTTCCAGGGGTTGCCGTGCAGCCTCACCGTGTGCTGGATGACGAAAGGCTCCAACAGGCCCAGTGGGAGAGTTTCCAGCTGGTTGTCAGACAGGTAGAGCTGCTGAATCAGCACCTGGTCCTGAAACTGTTGAGCATCTACCTTAGTTAAGTTGTTCTTGTGGAGGTGGATCGCCGTGATGCTGGATAGGTTGCTGAAGATCATTTCAGGCAGGAAGGTGAGCTGGTTTTCGGACAGGTCCAGGTTCTCCAGGGCTGTGATGTTTCTAAAAAGGTCTTCAGTGAGATTAGTGAGGTGATTGGTGGACAGGATGAGGTCAGTAAGTGAGGTCAGACTGCTGAGAGAGGACAGCTCAGTCAGTCTGTTGCCCTTGAGGTTCAGCTCCTTCAAGTTTGAGGAATCGAATCCAAACACTTTATCACTGAAGGTTGTGAGAAGGTTCCCGCGGAGGTTCAGCACCGTCAGTTTGGTTAACACCGAGAAGACATCGTCACCTAGCTGTGCTATCTGGTTCCCCTCCAAGTGAAGCTCCAGCAGCTGAGAAATGTTGTGAAACGTGTCAGATGTGAGATTGCTGATGAGGTTATAGTTCACCTTCAGGATCTCCAGTCTGTCCAGACCAGAAAACGTCTCTCTATCCACCTTTTCAAGTTTATTTTGGGACAGGTCCAGGACACGCAGCTTGTGAAGGTTCAGGAACAGAAACGCAGGCAGATCTGATAAGATGTTGCTCTTCATCTGCAGAGTTTCCAGCTGTTTCAAGGAGTCAAACATACCAGGAAGGACCGTCTTGAACTTGTTGAAGTTGAGAAGCAGCTTGATCAAGTTCTCCTGCTTTGAAAAAGTTCCCAGAAATAAATGCTCCAGCCAGGGGTTCCCGCTGATCTCCAGCTCCCGCAGCTCAGTCAGATGCTGAAAGGCCTGAGAGTGAATACTCCGCAGGGCATTATTTATGAAGATGAGCTTGTTGAGTTGGGGACTCCCCTCTAGAGAGTTAGCAAACAGGTATGCCACAGGTGATGTCATGATAATAAAGTCCTTGACCTGCCTGGACATATTCCTGGGTAAAGATGTCATGTGTTCATCAGCACACAGCACCTGGACCGGAGTGAAACACTGGCATCTGTACGGACATGAGGTCTGCGACACTGCGCTGCCTTCGTTGCAGAGAATCAGCACCAGGAGCAGAGTCAGACCCAAATCTTTGTCCATTTTTTACTGTTTAAAGATGAAGAAAGTCGTATCAATGGACAGATTAACACTGGAAATGCAGGCAGTATGTTTGTTTTTGTACAGCAGCTATTTATTCACAAAACGTAGAATGAGTCATTTTTACACAAAACGTTTCGAATAAAAAAAACTAAATGTAACATACCTGTGTGTGACAGGGATCCTGCAGCATTGAAAGGCCAGCTGATGCAAAGTGCAAACGACAACAAGCCTGAATTAGGCAAGACAAAACCTTTGGTCAGCAGCCAAGTCCTGCCATGGTTTCATTTGCTCACACCAACAAAAAAAAAAAAGCTCCTCCAGAGATAAGTACACACTCCTGTAACTCAGTCAGTACATATGCAATGGGGAGAATGTAGTCGTCTGGTTTTGTTGTACGTGGCATAAGAGAGGATTGTTGTGTCTTTTTTTCAAATGTTAGTTTCAGCAGAAGTTTGTTACAGTTGAGTCACTGTTTACCAAAACAGAGCAAATAGACCCAGTGTGCTCTCATGGGAGAAGGAGATCACTGTGCTACGCCACTGGTTTGATTATTACCGAGTCCTGGACACAATAAAAAAAACATTTATGCCAACAGTTTCAATCTGCACAAACAAATCTGCACATTTCAATATTAGCATTTGGTTTTGGCACATTTCATACTTACACATTGGGGTATTTAGTATCTATTGTTCTGCTTGAGATGTTCATACTATCTATCTATCTATCTATCTATCTATCTATCTATCTATCTATCTATCTATCTATCTATCTATCTATCTATCTATCTATCTATCTATCTGTTTTAAATGTCTGTACCTGGTTGTTGCCTGTGTCTGAATGTTACTCTGCTCCTCACACAGCAGCAGGTTTGTGAGCATGTGTGTAAGTTGCAGGAGACCTTCACCTCCACAGGGTGTCGTCCTCCTCCTCCTCACCTCAGCCAGAGGTGGTAGCATTCCTGGATCCTCCCTCTCCTCCAGGTAGATGCCTCTGTTTGGGACCAGATCCTCGACGGGGAGACCACCAGGGAACAAAACAAGATCAAGTTTTTGAACCGCATTCATTTTATCACACTTAAAAAAACCCAAAAACAACAACTTTTACTACTTTTATTATACTTCATTTAATTTTTATTTTGTTTAGTTTCTGTTTGGATCAATAATGGCAAACGCAGGATTACAGCTTCTTGGCTTCACGTTGGCCTTCTTCGGCTTCATGGGCTCCATGGCCTCCACAGTTATGGTGGAGTGGAAAGCTTCGTCCTACGCAGGAGACAACATCATCACAGCCCAGGCCCTGTATGAAGGGCTGTGGAAGAGCTGCGTGTCTCAGAGCACTGGACAGATCCAGTGCAAAGTGTATGATTCACTTCTCCAGCTACCAGGTATGGTTTCATACATAAACCATCACAGAGGATTTCTTCTACAAAAATGTACATGTGGGAAGAAAAAAGATCATGGAGCAGTGACGGGTGCACAACATGCAGACAAAAATTGTTCAACAGTGAATTTATGAGATGTTTAACATTAGAAGTAGACGTCTAACTGGCTTGTTTACCAGAAAACAGGAATATGTGAAGCTCCCTGGTCATTCAAACTGTTTCAGACAGTGTCCTTTTCTTCTTGTGAGACGTGCTGAGACATGTCAGTCGAATACCAGCAGCGATCTCAAAGAGAAATCCTTTCAAATGGAAGAGACTCTATGAGCAGCCTCACACGATCCTTCATAGTGTTACTCAGTCAAAGTCAAATGAAATGTTTTAATGAAAGACTGATTAAGGTTCATCACATTACAAAATGACAAACATCCTCAGCTGGATGTGGATCCTGTTGTCTGCATTCCCGCCTGTTGTCTGCATTCCCGCCTGTTGTAAACAAGAAGAATTACATTGAGAGGACTGGAAAATAATCTTCACTGACTACATGAAAACGATCTTTGAGTTGATGCGTGGGTAGAATTTGTGGGTTTTTTTTAAAGCTTAGGTTAAAATTAAGGTGTATTTTAGACGAAAATACACCAAAGTGTAATTGTCCTTTACAAGCAAACTGTGTATTTGCAATTCGAAATCCTAGAGAAAGCAGCACAGCCATGACATTGGATGAAATGTGCACCAACAAGTGGATTCTGTGCTTCCAGCAATCGTACAGGGCACACGAGGGCTGATGCTGGCCGCCCTCTTGTTCTGCTTCATGTCCATGATGATCTCGGTGGTGGGCATGAGGTGCACCACCTGCATGGCAGAGCAACCAGAGCAGAAGGACAAAGTGGCTCTGGCTGGAGGGGTTATCTTCATCCTTGGTGGTGAGATGTGATTCAGTTCAGACACACACACTCTCTGACCATCACTTCATGTAGATTTCTCCCTGTTGAAGCCAATAACGTTTTAACAGCAGATAACGTAATAAATTTGCCCTTTTTGAAATGTAATAACTGGACAATAACTTAATAAAAGTCCTGAACCGATAACGTAATAATTTATTACATTATTGGCTGCTTATTATGTTATTAGCCTGGTAAAAGAAAAAACTTTGCAAATGTAATAACTGAGCTAATAACGTAATAAATTATCATGTTATTAGCCAAAAGTTATTACGTTATCAGTTCAGGACTTTTATTACATTATTGGCCTATCACATTTCAAAAAGGGCAAATTTATTATTTTATTGGCTTCAACACTCCCTAAAGATCTTCCACTGTACTCCTGTTTGTTTACGTTTCACCTTTAGTGTGACTGCAATGTGTTATTAAGAGAAAAGGTGGTTTTCTGCTCGTGCTTTTCCAGGACTGCTTGCTCTGGTGGGAACGTCCTGGTATGGCCACAGGATAGCGAAGGACTTCTACGACCCATTCACTCCAACTAACTCCAGGTGAGGGTTTTATAAGTTATAATTACTGAGTTATAATTCAGGATTGTATAAGTGTGATCTAAGTGTGATCTGTCTTTGACTCCCAGGTTTGAATTTGGAAGTGCGCTGTACGTTGGATGGGGGTCTGCCTGTCTCATCATTATAGGCGGGGCCTTCCTCTGCTGCAACTGCTCCAGCACAGGCTCAGGGAAACACCCACGTTACCCAGCATCCCACTCTTCAGCACAGCCGGGCAGGGACTACGTGTAGGAGGAGCTCTACTCATGGAGGGTGCATGTTACAGGGGCATCACTCAGGCTTATTTGATGATTCGCAGCATGTTTATTTGCAGGTGTTGTAACTGGTGTGTGTTGATATTTGTTAGGAAACTAATTAAGATCTTTGGTGGTCACTACAAGAGCCCACACAGAGCAAACAACAAAGAGGGGGTAACGTTGTTGTTGTGTCGCTTCAACTAGGCTCATTATGACAGAAACAGTGAGTGTTACTTGAAATTAAATATAATAAATAATAACTATGACTAAGAGTCTAGTCCAATAAAATGTAATCTGGAAATATGTAAATCTGGCTTGGATTTTTTTAAGTTTGGAGATTCAAAAAGTCTGAACTATTATGTTCAAGACATCTCAGGTATTTTTTTGTGACAATCTTTGCAACTAACAAACGACTCAGAGAGACAGTTACTTTTCATTACTTTGCTTTGTTTGGGATCTTGCCATTTTTCTTCCGTGCCATGTAAAATAAAATCCTTGTTACTTTTCTATGAAGGTGTAGTTTCAGTGTCTGTTTTTTAATGTGTGCCATGGACTCGTGAAGTGTAGAGAGGCAGGTTCAGGTGGGATTAGACCAAAACCTTCACAAGAAGTTGACTGGAAACAAACTGTGCGATGACAATATATAAAACACAGTTGTGGGAATCAAATCTGCAGGTTTTTAAACTCTGCTGACATCCTAGAGAGCCACCAGAGCGTTAAAGGTGAATATTTTCTAAATATATTTTTTAATATTATTTGTAGTCCTGTGTATGTAAGTGTACAAGTATATGCATGTGTGTGTGGTTTGCAGCCCACCTTTGCATGTTTCCTCATGTGACACAAAATTCCTCTCTGAGGCAAAGATCTGGAGGCTCCACCCAAACTATTCTGCATTTTTTTAATCATTTCTGAACATGGTGACTGAGAAGAAGAGTTGTTTTGAAAAGCTGCAGATTTCCCCCAAAAGCAGGAAAAGTTTAAATCAGAATAATCCGTAGAGGACATTAAAAAACAGAGGAGATCATGTAGCAGTAACTGGGGCAGAAATGTCTCGCCTGAGGGAAGAAAAAAAAATTCACCCAAACAGGGAGAGAGTTGGCTGAGGACCAGCTCCTTACAGGCATACCTCCGACCCTTGTCCCAACACGCCTGCTCACAGATGTCAGGTGTTGTTGGAGGAGTTCACTCAGATCCAAAGAATTCATACCTACCTATGTTTGGCAGCGGTGTGAGGTGGTGACGTTCAGCCCTCCCCTCCCTCAGCATCACTTCATCTCAAGTCAAAAACACAAATGACACAGTCCTATCTGTTGTGGGAAACAGTGTGTAGAGATTCTGCAGGAGAGGGCGCCTCCATCTGGACGACCATGAGACTGCTGCTCCATCACCTGTGAGCAGGAACCCACAACAACAACAACAACAACAACAACAACAAAATGCAAAAGTAATAATTGAAATTGGACTTGTTAATTTTCTAAGCAAAATACACAAACTGGTTTAAACCACAAAGGATTGTTTATATGTTGTTGTCTCTCCTCAGTGAGAGTTGCTTTGTCGCCTATTTAAAAAAAGCAGACTCAGTTTCACTGGATTAATTGATGTCTCAACATTGTTCTATTAAATAAATATTAGGAGTTTTACAAGAAAACAGCAAATAAAGATGAAAGAAAATGCAGAAAAAATATACAAAAATACAGTGTGTTGTATTCTGTGTTTTTATCTATCACACACCCTCAGAATTAAACAAACATTTTAGCCTTCATCAGGTGGGATGTAGCAGAGATGTACTTCAGTAGGAAAAAAGAAGAGAGAGAGAATTGGTAAGAACAGATAGATAGATAGATCGATAGATCGATAGATAGATAGATAGATAGATAGATAGATCGATAGATAAAAACTTTACTAATCCCCATTTAGGGAAATTCAAAAAAGTCTCATAACATCACCATGGAAACCACAGGAAAACAGGATTATAACCCTCCACATCACGTTAGGTAAAGATATTTACAGTTTGAATTAATATAAAAAACTATTTTAGATTTTTGATCAAAGTGCAGGCAGTACATTTTATTTTAATTGTCATTTTTCTAGCAGCAGACTGTTAGATTGTGAAATTATCCTTCTTCGTAAATATAACTGAATGAAAGAAGCTCTTCAATTTCTGTTTATGAAGAATAATTATCTCAGTTTGAAGATTTTTTAAACTTCCTGAAGTGAGACTCACACGGGGTAGTGACATCATGCGACCACCAGAGGGCAACAGAGGCCACTGTTCAGGATTATGTTTTTACTCCAACCACCCTTTGAAACTTTAGAAATGACAGTAGGGACATCAATAAACCATAGATTTAATGGGTATATTTTGATATAACTTTGAAAACTGTATTTGAAGTTAAAATAAGCTGTGTTAGTATCAGCTGCTGGGCAGGAATCAGACTGTGGGAGGTGACATTAACAGAGGATGAATAATGAGCTTAGTGTGATTCAGTCTGGGATGGTTAAGACACGAGTTACCTGAGTTAAATGTGTCACATTACATAATCCAACAACAACAACAAGAAACTCTGATAGTAACTCACATTTAGACAGTAATGAAACAATGAAAACTACTTATAAATATGAAGAGTGTAATTAACATAACAGCACTGATACTACATAAGAAAATTAACATTAAATTTACTCTTAACTGGACAAACAGACCTAAATATTTTAGAAAAGTCATTCATTACTTTTTTCTGAATGTATCTGGGCTAAAATGTAAAATATAAAATCTTAAAATCTATGCTAAGTTTTAAACAGTTTAAGAACTAATTAGCTTTCATTAACCTTTTAAACCAAAATGGATACACACCATCTAAACACTGTGGGAGCTCTCTTCCTATCATATGCACATATCTGTGTGTGTGTCCTCCAGATGCCTCATTACCACAAAAGTGAATGTCATCATTTAAAGATGCACAAACTATTTAAAGGTTAAAGGAAGACATTAAAAATGCATCTGACCAAAAAAAAGGGAGGGACATCTTCATCTAATCTTTGCTTCTCACTAACAACTATAATC
Source organism: Pseudochromis fuscus (assembly GCA_900323345.1). Lineage (NCBI taxonomy): Eukaryota > Metazoa > Chordata > Actinopteri > Pseudochromidae > Pseudochromis > Pseudochromis fuscus. The sequence goes on from OOFC01020704.1 coordinate 22,255, forward strand.
CCATAATCAGTTTATCTTAATTAGTGGGCAAACTCACGTTTTACTCGGTATGACACGTACGCTGCTGAACCCTTTCACCTCATTTCTCTTATTGCACAAATTTGATCGACTCCTCCGACAACATTTTGGTTTTTTTTTTATGATGCTGTCGTCACTGCACACAGCCTCTGCCTCATGCTTTAATATCTGTGTTTCTGCAAAATAAAACGTTCAGTGCTGCACGTCTGCCTGCAGGTGAGAGGGCAAGCACCTTAGATGTTTAGAGTTTTTGGTAATGAAGGTTAATAGGTTAACAGATTATGCAAACTACAAACCCTGGTGATCTATTACAGGCACTCAGATTTGACCTTTGATCTTCTGTGCAGATTATCCAGAACCACCTTAAACTAATGTAAAGCTAAACCCAAATCCTATTTTCCCTAAAGTTGCCATATGGACAGCGGCTCCACGCAGAACACACTGGAGGCATATTTCATCTGTATTTCAGCAAATAACTCTTGAGATATAAGGTTGTGCTGCAATAAAACCCATTCAGAGTAAAGATTTTTTATGGCCTTTGTATAACAAGTCAACGTTTAGCCTGATGAAGTGCATCGGGGGAGCAGCACTTAACTCGAGGGCTTCCCCCCTCTTTAGTCCAGTATTGGATCTGGAGTGGATCCAGACTCCTACTCAAACTGCTGTAATCAGCAGAGTGCAGCTGCCAGACGTCACAGACAAATCAATGAGCGAGTACAGAATCAAACTGGAAGCTAAACTGCTGTTAAAATCATTTCTGTCCTTTAGCATTGTTTGTGTGCTTCTCCTTCAATAAGAAAAACTGTCTTGGAAACAATAATTCATTCATTTTTCTTCTCTGATTTTGTCACAAATCAGACCCTGTATTACCACATATTTGGTCAGATTTTAATATCTCATATCTGGTTGTGTATTCAGGTCTGAGCTCTGTGAACATGGACTAGAGTTGCACTAGGCCTCAGATTTAAATCCTTTAAAAGATCCCCAACAGTCTTAGAAAGCAATGTCATGACTTCGTGAACATTTGGCCTCATTATTGGATTATGATTTAACTGTGATTAAAATGTTACTGAAATGTAATCACTGCCGTCTGACACTGAAACTTCTCTTACTGTCGTTTATCAATATTTTCTATAACTGACCAAAAGGACAAATATTTTTTACTGATGTGATTTGTCCTGTTCTGTATTTATATAAACATGCTAATGATGTTATACTGATTTATCTACCATAAAAAAACTCTATATTTGCATGCAAGTAAAAGTTTTATAAACATCTTTATTTCCTCATTCTCTAATGTTCCAGCTCCGTTCATATTCTTTAAATGAGCTATAGCATTAACTTAAATAAGCTTTACCCACTGTTGTCCTCACGTTTTAGAATAAAACTAAGTACATGTGCTTCAGTAGTTGTACTTCTTGTTAAAACAGTACTGTTTCTGCAGTACGTGTGTTTGACAGCTGTGTAAGTTATGCAAATTGTATACAAAAAAATAAGATGAGAGCGACGACAACATATGTGCACTATGTAATAAGATATGATATGAAAAGATAAGATAAGATAAGATATTCCTTTATTAATGTAGTTAAAATTAGCTCAGTGACATTAAAAGGCAGCAATGACCTAATAAAAATAATACTGTATCAATCAATACACTATTACTGCTGAAACTTCAAAATGAAGCACATTTGTGATACTTCTCTGTGTAAATATTCTTCAAAAAACATTAAAAAGTAACAATATGAGACTCATCCATTCATCTTGTATACCCAGGGGGCTGGAGTCTGTCCCAGCCGGCACTGGGCCAGAGGCGGGGTCCACCCCGGACAGATTGCCAGTCCAGCACAAGGCTTAAAATGAGGTTGAATTTCAGACCTAAATCTGGATACTCCATTGACAGCTGCTTATTAGAGTCAGTGTTTTTTCAGCGCAGCCAGCAGAGGTGCTGTGTCACCGGAGTTTCAATCCGTCACAGTAACATCCTGAGCCTCAGTCTTGAAAGCTGTACCTTGCAGATCAAAATAACCTGATCTCTTAATCCACTCTGGACCCAGGGGAGTCCGCCTCTAACCCACAGAGCTGCAGAGCCAGGAACTCACCGTGGTACATTACTACACTTTTACATCCGGTCAAACTGGAACTACAGCAAGTGACGTTTTCATAACAGATTCTGCTTCACCATATAATCTGTAATGAGAAACAGCATCCTGATCATGACCTCCTGACAGCAGTGATGTCTCTGCCATAATAAATACACCACATGGTCCTGTTCCTTCCCTCTGTGATATAATCCACGGGGGTCCGACTGCTGCTCACACACATGTTAGGAACAGTTTTTATTGAATGTGTCTTCATGGGGGCTCATGAGCGGCTGGTGTTATTGGTGGGATCTTCAGGAGAATAAAAGCATCGAGTGAAGATGGTGAGACATGTTCACACACACAGGTCTTACTATTTTTGTGAGGATATTTATTGACACAATGCATTACTGAGCCCGTTAATGTAATCCCTTAATCTCCACACCCTTAAATCTCACCAGAATCCTAAAACCAAGTCCCAACATGCAAACAGACCTTTAAAGACCTGAGAGGAAGTGAGGAAAAATGTCCTTACTTGCCCAAAATGTCCTCACCCGATGCTTGAAACCTGAAACTGGTTTTCATAAAGATAGTTGTACAAGTACACGAGTGCACACAGGGACACTGACATGCACACATTTGGAGGCCAGATGAGTCTTGAAGCTTAACTAATGAGCTCAGCTTGACGTAGACATTTTTCATTCAACTTGGCAGGAAGTCTGAATCTTTAATGTGTGTGTGTGCGGTCGCAGGCATGCTTTTGTGTGTAGCTGCGTGTGTGTGTGTGTGTGTGAGCTGCTCTATATATATGAGTGTGTGTGTGTCTCATATTGACCTAATTAACTCTCATTGCCACTCTCTGCCTGAAACTAGCAGCGCAGCTCGCTATTCACTATCACTTATTCAGACTCTGATGACCTCCTCCAACACCTGGATCTCTTTCTGTACACAACAGATGAGCGTCTCCGTGGCAACAGGGTCTCTTCCTCCTCCATATGTGTCAGGATTAAACACGAGCTTTAATTCTTCATCCTCTGCACCCCACGGACGGCAGGAGGGACACACGCTTGTGATACACGCTTGTGATACACGCATGTGGTTCAGTTACAAACATGTAACACTTCAAAGATGGTGTCATGTAAAGTGTGGCGCAGACTAATGAAGCTACAAAGTGACAGGGAAACAGTGCAGCTATGAAAATGTTAGAAGAGTTAACACATGTGAAACGTGGTGATTGAAAACCATCAAGATCAGATCAGATTTTTTTTAAGTACACAAATATACGAATAGACTTAAAAACAGTGGCAGTAAATTTACACGTCTATACATAACATGTGAGTAATATAATTTTCACAACTGCATCCCAATTTATTCTTTTTTGAATAAGTTAATCAGATGAATTCAAGTTTAATACTGATATGTTTTTAAAATTTGGCATAATTTGTGGCCATTTGACACAAATTTATTTGGTAGTTTACAGATATGTTGTACATTTTTGAAAGTTTTTGGAACAAAATGTGCAAATGTACTAAAAATAAAAATATAAAATATCAAAAATATACATCATTATTTTTGTTTATTCATATTTTTTGAATAAATAACAGGTACAGACTATCTGCACATTCAAAGGAGTGGGTAGAAGTATAACTTGTATCTTATTATTATTATTATTATTATTATTATTATTATTATTATTATTATTATTATTTTCTCTCTCTACATCATCCTTGCAAAGATGTATAGATCTCTAGTTCAACTCACTGCAGCAGCAACAGACTTCAAGCCTTTCACCCCCACCAGAAACCAGCCCACTGCACTACTGACCAGCCGCTGACCTTCCCTCCACTTTTAATTCCAATATGAAATATTTTGGAGGCTTGCTGGACTCCTATTAGTGTTTCCAAAACCTCAGATGCAGATTGTGGATCCCTGGCAGGAGTCTCCAACATATCCAGCGACCTCAGCCATGTGGATGTAAGTGATTTAAACACACACAGAGACAGCGCCTCCTCCCATCTGAATGACAGTGGGAGCCAATTAAATCCAAAACGCTTCACTTCTGCTCTTTGGATAAATGCCACTCTCTACCTGACAGGTTATATTTGAAGAAGGCTAAAAAAAGATTCTTAAATAATATTTTACTAAGATATAAGGCGTATGATGCTCAGGGGGAAACACAGGCAACACTACAATTTGCTTTCAGTCTATTACTGTTTTAATCCTGAAACACAGTTTGGTTTAAACCTTGCAAAACATTAACACTTAAAACAACGTATGAAACAGAAATGTGTGGTGTTACTCCATGTGAGGTGGAGTGGAGGTGGATCCTATCTCATTCCTTCACCTTTTGTCCTCAGATAACCACTGAAATGTTTTAACTTGAGCCTTAAACAAATACAGTGAAGCCTCCACGTGGCGGACACATGGTTCTGATCATGAGACATGGAAAGTCAGAAGCGTCTCTTGTCCAGACGCTCGCCGACTCTCACTGTGCTGCTTTTTCAGAAAAACCATTGGAAAGATAGAGATAGACAAAGACATTATTTCTGAATAAACACAGTTTTATTTTATTTTTTTGAACAGTTGCTACATTGTAACACAGAATATAAATATGATTCGTGAGCTCTAAATGTTCCTGTGGGTCTGAATTTCTAAACTTTATTTGTTTAACAAAAGCATGTGTTCAGTAAATTGTAAGATTTATAGGTGGGAAACCTCCAGGGAAATATCTACTTGTGTCTGCACATGGAGACAAAAAACCTTCACGTTCACACTCACACCCTAAACCAATTTAGAGATATCAATAAGGATTTTGTTAAAATCCCAAATTTAAAATCCAAACTCCAAGCAAAACAGGACTAATCAGCAACATAACTGCACCTCTCTGCACTGTAAAAAGTGTCTGGTTGTTTTAACCCAGGATGAATATTGGACTAACTGCATGATGGGTTAATTCAACCCAGTAAAATGGACATAAAAACAATAAAACACTGGGTAAAAACACACAAAAAAGTTTGGTAAAATTGACATCATGCAAGCGTAAACATGTAGCTACTCTCATATTTATCCAGTTCTGAGTTACAACATTTTTTAGTGTGTGTGCACACACATAGGACGTAAACAGACTGTAAACGCACAATAAGGTCAGCTGAGAGGATTATTCGACCTCCTTGCTCACTCTCCACGACTTTTGAATCCCTCAAGATCATGATCAAAGACTCCCGTCATCCTGCTCACGACCTCTTTGAGTTTCCCCCTCCAGCCTCCAGCAGACGCTTCAGCTTCTTCCTGTGGTCGTCACACTCCTGTCTCCTCATCACACGCTACACTCCAGCCGACAAATATCATGGACACTGTTAGGAAATGCATATCGCACCTCATGCTTATTGTTCATTATTGTCCCTCCTACTTTCATATCCAAATATGGCTTCGAAACATGAGTCTACAAACCCACAGGTGACATCACGTTCGCTTCATCCTTTCTACACACACTGGAAACTGTACATGTGAACATACTTGGCCAATAAACCTGATCCTGATGATAATGTATTTCAAAAATTGATCACAGGGAATATGGGAGCAAAGTATTAGAAATACCCAACAAATCTTCAGTAAATGTACTTTCCACCACAGATCACAGAGATGGGAATTATCCATGCAACTCTGCAGCTCTATGTCTGGATCTATTTTTTTTTTTAGCCTCTCTGTTTTGGTTTTATAGCACAGCGAGTCTTTACACTGGCTATATTAGTTGCAGATTTTTATTTATTTATTTATTTTTACTCCATATTCATGTGAAATTGAATTTGGTCTGCTGCACATTCTTGGCTTCAGAAAGGACGGAAATCACTTTAGTATGTTTTTAAATCCTCTTCTTTCTATGAAGAATACACTTCCTTTCTTTCTTTGCAGAGGATTTTATTGAACCCACAGTCCTCAAGATTGAACTGATCTCCATGCCAAGCATTTGGTTCGTTGGTAACTCCTCAGACTTCTCAGTAGAAACACTCAGGGATGCAGGATCTGTACATGGAGGGTTTCATTGATCAGTTTGTCCACAGTGAAATGTCTGGCTCACAGAGGTTGTGGAAAAATCAGAGTCAGCTGATTGGGGGTCAGCTGTTAGCATGGAGATAGTCTCTCTGATTATCTTCCCCAGTCAAAGAATTATATAATACCACTGATATAAAGGATTCCTTTGTTTCACCAGTCTGAATAAAATGAATTCAGTCCAGTCAAAGAAGTACACACTAAAAAATGTCAGGTTGTTTTTACCCACAACTGGGTTAATATTGGACTGACTACATACCGGCTTAATTTAACCCAGCAAGACGAGCTGTTTTTACACAGCATTGTTGTTCTTGCCAAACATTTTGTGACCTGGCAGTGTAGGTTTTCACCACTCGTTGGGTTTCAGTGGATATTGTAGCAGTTGAAGTACTTTTTACTCTGCTTTTATCAGTTGTCAGCGTTCTGTCAAGAAATATGAAGAGTCCCTAACCCTTCAGCAGACAGGGTGAAGGGTCATCCTTTATTTCTTAACTGTACTTTGACCAAGCAACCTCCACTTTGCCATCAGTGGTGCTGTCAGTGACTTATTGTGTCTCTTAACTTGCGTGACACCAATTCATGAAAATAAAATGAAACTGTTGTAGAATCTGAAAACTATAATGCGCATGTAAAAAGTGTTAAATATACACGTTGCGGTTCCACTTCAACCAGCCACAACATGCACATGCTGCTTGCATGATAATCCCTCAGTGATAATTATACAACAAAGAAGCCTGACAGGAAAGAAAGAAAGAAAGAAAGAAAGAAAGAAAGACGTCCACAGCAGATATTTGCAAAAAACATCTGAATCATACAATCAAAATTGAAAATTAGATTCATTTACAACATAATTTTCTAAAACCACTGATGAATACTTGTCCTTAGTTACTTCATGAATCACAAACCATGGCAACAGCACGTGTTATTTGTGTCTCCAGGAACGATCATTAGTTTCTAGTTTTTAATGCTCCTTTTGTCACTTCTCTATTTGTGTGTTTTCTGTATTTGCAACATATTCCTACATTCACTTTTCTAATATTTCCAGTGCACTCCAGTCTTTAATCAGATTTTTATTTCACTTTGTAGTATTTGTCTTTCCTAATGAAGCACAGGTGTTTCTATGAAGTGGTCATGGGAAACTCAGTTGCTCCTGAATTGAGCTGACACTGTTTGTACACAGTGTTCCCGTCTGATTCAATTTGCAGGGAACATGTGAGAGTCGCTCAGAGGACATACAGAGAAGTACACGAAGATAACAACAGTAAGCTGTGAGTGCACATGGTGTTATGTCAGTCTGAAATGGGCTAAAATAAAACCAAAGCTTTGATTAGAGTCTAGTCTCTGAGCAGTGTGGAGAGACAAACAATAAATCCTGTATCTCTGTGAGGTGAGGTCTCCAAGGAGGAAAACTTCAATCAAAGCTTCTCCAGTTTTTGGAAACATACTGTGCTTATTTGCAATCTTACTGAAAGAATGACAAGATCATCTATGCTTCTATGCACATAATTACTTATGTCTCAACACATGATCCTCCTGCTTCCATAAACACATCAAATCGGAAAAAACAAAACAACATTTTGGATAAAAACTAAAAAAATGAGTAAAACCAACAACAGGTGGATTAAAACCAACAAAATACTGGGTAAAAACAAAAAAATACTGTGTAAAAATGACAAAATGTTGGGTAAAACAACAAAATGTTTAGTAAAAACAACAAATTACTGGGTAAATATGACAAAATGTTGGGTAAAAACAAAAAAATACTGTGTAAAAATGCCAAAATGTTGGGTAAATATAACTAAATATTGGGTAAAAACAAAAAATACCGCGTAAAAATAACTAAATGTTGGGTAAAACAACAAATTACTGGGTAAAAATAAAAAAATATTGGATAAAAATACCAAAAGGCTATGTAAAAAAAAAACTGTTTGATAAAACAACAAAATGTAAAAACAAGATGAGTAAAATCTTTTTAAGTAAATGTTCCTACATGTAAATTGTTCATTGGTCTTTTCCAGTGATGGTTTCATTAATCACAAAATGTTTAAATGTGCATGTTGTGAGACCTGCAGATAATTGATGACATCAGAGACTGTTTCAGATGGTTGGATGTACCTGATGGTTGACTGGAGATGTTTCTGACAGTTTGAGTGTCTGACCTGAAATATAAGTGTAAGAACAAAAAGATGCACTTCAAACAAAATAATTTAGAGTTGTAAATAGATGATCATATTCTGGAGAGACGCACCACAGACAGTGATGTAAGGAGATGTGCTAAATACTTTGTTTCAGGAAGTAGAAAGATGATGAGCCCCTCTCTGTAGCAGCTGGTGGTGGCTTCAGGTGCATGAGAGCGTGCGCTGATCTTCTCTCTGACTTTCAGTAGGAAAGTAAAAATGTTTCTGAAAATGTTCAATCATATCTTTTGGGTGCAGATGGTTGTGTGCCCGTCTGACCCTCCACATGTGTGTTCTTGGTACCTGCTGTGACTCGGACAGCACGACCAGGGGAGAGAGCTCAGGTACGCAGCAGGGAGTTCAGCCGTCAACCTCAATTGTGGACCCCAGAGGGCCTCGGTTACGAGGGCTAATCACGGCCTTTAAGCCACGGGTCACTAAGTGTTCATCCGAGAGTGATTCATCCTTCAACGGAAAATCAAAGTGGTTGCTGCTGCGCTGGCTGACTGCTGCGTGCTGGGTCTGCAGAGCTGGTGGAGTTATCACATTATGAGACCGAGCAGGACACACCAGCAGGTCGAAGATGGACCTCTTATAAAGCAATACTCAGAACCATTTGGAGAGTCAGTGGCTCAGTTTGAAGGCTGATTCAGGGTAATCTGTGAGGATGTGATGGAGTCGGTGGAAGTGTCCTGCCACAGTCTGAACACAGCAGCCACCCGTCCATCCTCAGGGCCTGTCAGTGGCGTCTGATCCTCTCTGGAAACTCATGCTACAGCGTCTCTTTGACAAACGTATGCAACACTTACATAACGTTTCATGAAGGAAGTCCTCTGTAGGTTAACAAAACTCAACAGGCTTATCTATCACACAACCTGCTACAGTTACTATGGCTCATATGAGTGAGGTGACATGAAAGGAGGTGCTCACACTGACAAACACACACGTCTCTCACCGTGCTCAGCACTTCCTGTCAGGATTGTAAACTCTTATTCATCATGAAGCTAAATTCTAGTTCTCATGTCCTTCACATCAGACCTGTCAAAATAACTTTATGTTCACCTGATCCCATGTGGGATTTTCTTAATTCGGCAACAAGTCTAGATTTTTTGTTCATTGTATTTACATTCATGATACAGAGTAACTGGTTCATGTTAAAATAAAAACACGTGTCGCTCTAAAAATGGTGGGTTGTTATTATAACTGGTTAAATACTGGTTTAACTACATGCTGGGTTAATTCAACCCAGTAGGATGGCAAGAAAATGGGGGGAAATGTTGAGTAAGAAAAAATAAAAAACAATAAAAGGTTGAGTAAAAACAACAAAAATAATGGGTGAACACAACAAATGCACTTAGTCCAATATTGACCCAGTTGTGGGTAAACACAGCCCAGCATTTTTTAGTGTGTGCATTGTACACTGTATGTAATTTAATAGTTGTGCATTCACTTTTATAACCATTTTTTAAGTACAGATAAGTTTATAAACATCAGTGAAAGCTCTACACATTGTGTGACCTGAAAACACAAATGATTTCTCTTTGTTATTAAAATAATTTCCTGGACTGACAGAAATCTACCAGCTGAGGATAATTTGATCAGATAATTTGTGCAAACTCCAAACTTTCCTGTTATATGCTGGATGAAAGAAGTTTTCAATACACTTCTAGTGGCTGATTCACAATCCACAGTGTGGAGAGTTTCAGCTGTTTTGGTTTAATAGACCTCAGCTCTGCTCAGGGTCTCACTGCTCTCATCAGCTTTGTTTCCTATAGCAGCCGGCAGCTGTTTCAGCTAATTAGCTCTAATGAACTGAGGAGAGCAACCTGTCGGGCATCAAATCTCTCTCACACACACACACACAGACATAGGCATATAAAATTTATGAAGTGATAATAAGTCAGTATTGTGTTTATGTGATGCCAAAATTATGAATTGTTAGAGCCCGATATGTAACAACACCCTGAGATGTTATTTAAAAAAAATGTATTCAAACCCAAAATGTAATAAATGGTCAATACTTTAACAAGATGCTGAGTCAAAAATGTAAAAACATTTTGCCCAAAATGTAACAACTTGTTAGATTTTGGGTCGATTACATTCAATCAATCATAACACACATATATAAATACCATATATTTCAGAAGATTGCTGCTCTTTAATTTTATGTATTATACTTTAATTTAATTTAATTAATCGCTTTAATTTATGTATTAGACTGGCAAGCATTAGACTGTATGGTGTAACCACTGATTACTATGCATATGACCATTAACCTCTTGAGTCTTGAATCATGAATGTGTCATTTGCTGATTGATAGTAAATGTGACTGATATAAATCTGGTGTAAGGTCACATTAGCTACAGGATATCAGACAAAAACTGGAAATGATCAGAGGTGCACTGAGGGCTCCTTCACAATAATAGTTTCCATTATCAGAGTAATGTCATTTGAATACTTGAGATGTCATGTACAGAACATGATATTGACAATACAGCTGACTTTGACTTTGACTGATTAGTTATGCACTTTTATGTTGTAATCATAGACTGCATATGAAATGGGATGAAGCAACTATGGCTCAAAAATGAGGCAAGTGCAGAAGTGTAAAAAAAAGTGTATTACTCCCGATGGCCACTAATTGACTTCAATTTAAAAATCATCATTTTCAATCATGAAATACTCCCTCAATACGTTTTTTCCAGTCATTCTGATCTGTCATTGATCTAGTGGGAGGAGTGAGGGGCAGGGTTAGTCTGATTGACATCTGAAAATCATTTTATCATTAATATTAATCTTCAAAAATATGAATTTTCAGGGGGTGTGGTTAGTTTGATTGACAGCTCTGGTCTCCAAAAGACCAGCTTGGCACTCAAGTCTCATACACAGTGGACAGTGACCTCAGGTTCAAGGGTCAGACCCGCCTCCTCACTCCTCCCTTCTTATCCAAATATGGTCACTTCTGGCTCCAAACAACCAACATGGCGACGTTCAATTACCAAACTCCTGGCTTCAAACCAGCAGGTGACAACATACACCAACATTTTATGTGTGTACTACATTTGTCTGAGTGCTGTCTGTGTGTGAGATGAAGCTCTCTGTGCTCAAAGACCTGAAATGTGAAATTACATTTTCCATGTTACAGACAAATATGAAAGTTGCCAGCGGTGTTGTGGCTTTAATGAAGCACAGTGGACTGCGTTAGCTCTGTATTTATAGCCATTTCACACAAGAGTAAATTACATGTCTTTCTGATAGCTGTAATGTTTAAACTGATATTCTGACAGAGGTGCTTTTTGAAAGAAGCAGTAAACAACACACCTGTAAAAGAAAAAGTATTTTTAGTCCTACGATGAACCGTGTGTACTTAAATGGCATCAGCCGTGCTAAGTCAGGATACATGCTGCCTGCCAAGTACCTGCACTTAGCACCTCATGGTCACATCCCAGCGTGCGTCAGTGACGACTGCTGAACATGTCAAAGCAAACACACACGTAGCTGCTGTTCCTATAGACCTGGTAATAATTAATCCATTGGAGCCCCCTCGTCATAGTTGCTGTCTGCACTGTCACCTCCACTGGGAGTAAACTGACCTGGATGCAAAGAACAACATGTTTCCTCAGTTTGAAGAGAAAAATGACTCAGCAGATCTTCTCTCAGATAAAAAGTGATTGAACGTGTTTGGGGAGGTCTTGTTGAAGTTTATTTTTCCGACTCCTCGCCCCCTCAAACCACCTCTGACTTCTGGGTGAACCTCTTCACTCTTTGCTTACTTCTACACACTGTTAAGTAGCAAGCAATACTGAAATATCTTCTACTGCTCTGCAATAATTTCACAACAACACTATACCCCCAGTGTGAATGCCATTATGTATTTTCAACCCATTTGGTGGTTTTAGCCTCTCCTGTGTCCTGACAGAGGAATGTGATCTTTCAGTTCACCCGGATCTCCTGTGGCTTCGCTTTCCAAGTAAAACAAAGTCCTTCACTTCCATTCACAAGTGACGTTATGATTGGCATCAGTGTGAACTTGTTTATCTGCTCCCAGAAACATTCAAAGCATTAAACCAAAGAGGTAAACAGTGTTGTCTTCTTCAGTGTTGTCCTCACTGCAGCATGTAGGAGAGTAATGCTTTTCACTTCTATGTGTTTTCATCAATAATTAAAGTTTGGAAAATGTCAGCCTATATGTGATGCCTTCATTTTATAACTGACCAGCGTGTACAGTGTGGATTACAGCCAGGGAGCAGTGTCTGTCAGAGACGTGTGATGTTATTGTGTTTCTTCCTCCTTGTCTTTTGTCCACGTTACGACACCTCAGTGCAAACCGATACGAGCAGCGGACACCCAGTTTTCCTGGAAGTCTGTCACCTGTCGGTATCGAATGCAGAGACGAGACAGCGGGCCCAAATAACCCCGATGATATGTCTCATGTACCGCACTGCCCCCTTTCACACCTCCCTGTCGCTCCCGTGTGGAGCGGTTGTTTACCTCCAGCTCAGGTTACACTCGTGCTTGTGCGTTTGTGAGTCTTGTGAAACCAAAGCGATGACCTGGAATGCTATCCTTTGACCTCGGTGTGGAGGAGGCAGCACTCACAGGATTGCTTCTTTCTTTCTTTCTTAATCCTCCTGGTTGTTGTCAAAACAAAACCGCCGTCAGTAGAAATCAAAACAATTAAAAACCATAAATCTCCAGTGATCAATACCATTAACATGTCTGCAACTTTAAGAGAAATCTTCCATTCAGCACTTCGAGGCAAAACATTACAACACGCTGCACACCGTGTCATATTTCACATCGCTCTCCTCAAACTGGATTTACCACCGCGGTGTGTAGCTCGACCTTGAGCGGTGGGAATGTGGGCCAGAGTTGACATAAGGGTAAGAGAGCACATATCATTCAGAAACGCCGCGGCCTCTGAGCAAAGGGTTACGACCACTTGTTGACAACAAAACGAACAAACTGCTGGTGAGTGCACAACAGCAGTAAATAACTGAGCAACACATTCAGCATTTTAGGGCCGTTTAAAAATGACAACAATAGCACCTTGCAAGTTACTTCACACGCGAGTAAAAATAGGCCCATTGCTTTGTTTGTGTGTCAGTGTGTGCAGGTTCGACTATGGACAAACGGGACAAACGGTCAAAGGACTCGAGCTCAGACCACCTCACTGCCAGAAAAAGGATGCAACAATAAATATTTATTCCCTTGACACTAATGCGACTTATTTAAATGCATTTAAACTATAAATTCAGAGCTAATTAACGGCCTCCTAGTCCGCAGTGTTGGACCGCAGTCCTCATTCTGCACAAGTGGAATTTTTTTGGTCAAGTTTTGCTTCTCTGAGGTTTTTGGTCGCCAGAATCAAATTGTTCAAAGTGCTGTGATTCCCTTGGATTTCATGGATTCTGTAGAGGTGCAGATCATGCGAGTGAGTCTGATAAAGGAAAGTCAGAGTTCAAGTGCAGCTCAAGTTCAAGTTTTACACAACACTCAAAAAACAGGAATAAGTTAAATTTGGTGTTTCATGTTTTAAGCTGTCGGCTGAAAGTTTACATTTATTGCACAGACATGAAAGTGGTATTATCTCATTTCTTTCTGTCCCAAAATATCCAGGGAACGTTTTGAGTATTGTGATATGAAGACTTGCAGAAATATAGAATAATACGTCTAAAACATCCTGCGTTAGGATCTGTAGAGCACGCTCTCCTCCACTGTCAGAGGAACACATAATGGTGTTTTATGTGTTTGTAAGAATCCAAGTACTAAAACATCAAAAGCTTCAGTGCAATAAGGATGATTAAAAGCACAACATCTGCTCTGAATGAGTGACACTCCCTCTTTTTTCCACGTTACACCAGCATTCCTGAAACAAGCAGCACATATATTTTAGATGTCAGACACAAACAGAGCCATGTGAATCTCCCTCTGAAGCCAGCACAGAGGGGCAGGAGCGCTCTATTTTCAGCTGAAGCATTTCAAAAGCAGCAGTTAAAATGTTTCAAATACCCATCTGTCTGAAATTAACCTGGTTGGTTAACATTAACCTGGTCTTCAAACTCCTCGTCTCTGCACCGTTTGCATCCCTCACCTGTTTTCAGAGGTGCAGATGTTTCTCTTTCAAAACATGTCGTAAATCATAAGTTGTTGGAGGGACATTGAAGGTTAACCCCCCCCTCGCCAAAACACTCATATTCCAAACATGCTTTAGTGAGAGGGGCCTCTTGACAACACAGCTTTGTCTCTTAGCTGATTGCACCGCAGGCTCAAACAGAGAAGCAAGTTATCTGTGAACTCAGAGCGAGAACCTGACGAACTCTCTGCTTGCTTCAAAGCGTGTTTTTCCAAAATGATTCATGATTTTAACCCCCCCCTATTACAATAGCATCAGGTCATTTAGCACTCTGAACAACAGCTCTCATATTACACAACCATTACACAGGATAACTATGGGACGGCCCTGATGATGCACTTGTCCACAATTAGTGTGCTGCTGATCTCCTGGAGACATCCAGTGACAGTCACTTGATTGTCTGCATATTGCCAGCAGCATGCAGTGAGGTCGTATGGTTCATGTTCATGCAAAGTCCAGTCAGGGCGTATCTGCAGCATGAAAATGCAAGGAATGCTTTCCTTCTGGTTACCAGTATGAAGCTGAAGCTGACAGCCACAGAAAGTCCACAGAAAACAAGAGGAGGCGGGGCAAGTGGGTGGGTGGTGGTGGGGGGTTGTCAGCAAGGTAACAGACAACTGGAAACATCCAGCAGAGGAAGTGCAGAGGGAACAATTACTACTGTTAATCCAATTGTGAATCAATTCTCAGGATTTCAAAAGAAAAGCTGATTATTACTTGGTGATTATGGTCATTCAATTTTCCTCCTCGCCATAATGTGCAATCACCAGGACTTTACAGTCTTCATTTTGCATATTTATCCCCAGCCCAAAAAAAAAAAAATTAACATTATATAGTTATTTATCAAATTGGGGAAGGCAGGATGTATTTCTCCTGACACCATGCCATTAGTTTATCCTCTAATTCTTTTATCCTCAAGGTTAATTTGACCACAGCTACTTTCACCTCTACAAAATGATACTATTCATCATTGTTAACAGAGTTTAGGTTTCAAGTACTTTAAGTTGCTACCTAAATATCTCTGAAAACCAAACATAAGCCCCTATCCCACCATCTCATACATCCTATTAATACCTGTTCAGTGATAATTGGAGAAAATACATATCAGCTTAACTTCTCTGTCTTTTTGGTGCATTTTAAAGATCTAAACTGTTTATAACTACATGTTTTTGTTATTTATAACACTGATTCTACAAAGAGATTGAAAACACAATTCCATGTTCATTTTATATTTACCCATATGCAAAAAAAAAGGTCAACTATTTATTTTAAGACAAACATCAGAGCTGACTCCATGGATAAGAGGAGGGTTGAATACAAAGTGTCTCTGTGTCAGCTGCTTCTTTAATATAAACAAAAAACACTTGAGGATTTTTTTTTTTTTAAATAACAAAGTCCCTCTATTTTCTCCTCTTGCAAAACATAAAAACCTTTTTCATGAGTCATCTCAAACTCGTTACATAAATGTATCACATGTGATCTGGGATGACCAACAATCCACTTGACTGTTTGTTAGCGGGTCGCTAGCAGAGCAGTATCATAGTAGGAGGTGTGAGTTCATATTCCTCCTGATTAAAGCTTTGTTTACTGCTCCATACCATGTTTTCATTCTTTAATTCATTTATTTATATACTCATATCTATATACTCATGATCCACCATATTTTTTGCGTTTCATTGTAACGTCAATGACTTAATTTAATTTCCCTTTTCTAACTTAGCTGCACCAGCACTGATTATGTCTCATTTGGAAAGATGCTCCATGACTAAGAACAGACAAGTTTCACTGTGACTTTAACTGAAAGCAGAAGTGTAAAAAAGTAAAAATGTCATAAGGTTATAGGCAGGTCATATAAAGTGACAGTCACAGCTTCCGGTGGAAAAATAAAGGACATTTTGAAGATTGCATCATTGTGTTAAATTAATCATAAATGTGATAACCTGGTGCTGCTTCTGTTCTGTGTGATTTGGTGACCATCAGTGCTATTAACAGATTATGGTTAAATTCTTTGCACAGGTTTTAATTAAAATGATTTGCACCTCTTCAGTTTGCACATCCTCCCTGTGCATGCAAGGCTCTTCTCTGGGACTCTGGTGTCCTCCCACTGTCCAAAGACATGAACTGATCAGTCTATATTGACCATAGGTGTGAGTGTGTGTGTGATTGGTTGTCTGTCTCTGTGTTGATGGACTGGTGACCTGTCCAGGGTGTTCCCTGCCTCTGGCCCATTGCCAGCTGGGACAGGCTCCAGCCCCCCTACCCCCTCCAAATTGGATAAGCGGGTATAGATGATGGATGGATGCACCTGATCAATAGTATTATATTACTTTGAACTATTATGCAGAGGATGGTGCAGTTCTCTACAGCGGATTTCATTCAGGTATTAGCTGAAGTATTAGCTGTAAAACGTGGGTAGATATTGTTAGAGCTTGATGCTCACACTTCACTTGTTCCTCGGCATCTTTTCCTGCTGCCATTCAACATGAGTGCGAGACAGCGTGTTTTCGTCGACTCACCAGCATGACATGAACCTCTTGCTCCTTATCTAATTCACGCATCACATCCGGATTAGCTGCTAATCAATGTGTTGGTCATACGACAAGGCCCTCGGTGTCTGCAGCTGGTGTACTATAACTAATGACATTAGCTCCTTGTTCTCTTTGAGCCTCGTCTACTCAACCTCAAGGAGACAATCAGCAGCTTTTCTGACCTTTACAGGTTGGCGCGAACTAACTTTTAACTGCATCAAGGTAAAAATTTAGTTAGTTTACAAATTCAAAATCTCTGAGGTAAAATTTAAAGCTGAATGAGAGTAAATATTTCATATGGTTTAATTATGATTTTCAAAAAGAGGCCACGTTACTAGAGATCCAGACAAATGTGGGCGTGTTCATTTACCCTCAGCTGAACTGCTCAGGGAGCGGGTGTAACAAAAACATCTTAATAATGTCATGCAATGGAAAACAATCCTTTCTGTAAGAAGCTCATCATGTTCACGCTTTTCTGCAGGAAGGAGGTAATTAAACTCTGCAGGAGGCTCGTATAAAGGTATTCAGGTTTACACTTAAATACAATACAGTCTAATATTACACTACAAACTATGGCGTTGTGTTATTACTCGTAATAGTACTGATTATATGGACTCACGTGGTGCTTTGCTCTGTGGTTAAACCCATTTTAATTGCATTTGGCTGAATTATAAACACCCCATAAGGATGACAACATAACTAAATCTCATCACACTCTTGACTCCCATGTTATCTGTGGTTCGCGTCAGAATTTCAACCTGATTGTGAAGTTTTAATTTTCAGCTTTTTCTTCCAACTCACCTCCACTTCACACAGCTGTCCACTTTGTGTTTGTGTTGTGTTTTCACAGCAATCTCTGGAAAAAAGAAGACATGTCAAACTGGTTCTTGCCATTTCATCTGCATACTGTTGGGGGAAACAGGAGAAAAAGAAAACACATGACCGCAATGAGAAAAAGGTCATTTAATTAGAGATAATCATCATTACAGCGAGTGAAATTTTGCGTTCTTGAAATTGCGGTTATCCTTATCTTTACAGCAACTCACTGGAAGAGATTGCATGCATTTCACTCACGTGCAGCTGACTGCTTGGGTGACTGAGTTTCTGTCTAAACTATGTAGCAGATAAGACCCATATCAAGGACTGCAGTGTGTATAAACAGGCAAACATGTACTACAGGTGCACGAGTTTCTGTCGTTGGATTAAAATGTGCACAAACCACAACAACATATAACTAATGTTTTATGACTGTAAATTCTTCAATAGGAGACATGCATGTGTATTTCAAGACTCTTTAGGAGCTGCACGGTGCTACAACTGTCTCCTTCTGTAGTCCCGTCGTCAGATTGAAGGTGGTTGTTGAGGTGGAAGACATCATTCATTTTCCTCATCCAAACTTTTCCAGCTGCTCTATTGTCAAAGCTAAATCACTGGAGAGGCACCCAGAGTCACATCAATAACTTCCCTCACTCTCTAACACACACACACACACACACACACACACATACACACACACACACACACCATCAGTTTCAGAAGTAGACAGCCTATAACAAAGGCTGT
>OOFC01020704.1:40824-61352 GCA_900323345.1 Pseudochromis fuscus
GAAGACATCATTCATTTTCCTCATCCAAACTTTTCCAGCTGCTCTATTGTCAAAGCTAAATCACTGGAGAGGCACCCAGAGTCACATCAATAACTTCCCTCACTCTCTAACACACACACACACACACACACACACACATACACACACACACACACACACCACCTCTTTCCGTGCAGCCCTTCCCCCCACCATCCTCCTCCCTGAGGCTTTGCTGTAAAACAACAGGGGAATCCGCCGTAGTGACACCGCGTACCCTGGTACTTTTCCACAGATAACAAGCAGCGAGAGGCTGAGTGTTGCAATATGTGTTTATACTGACTTTGTGCATTTATTGCCTCATACTCCTTATAGACAAAGTACACTATGTTTAATACTCCCTTAGGTGAACCTGGGTCGTTCTTTTCCTCAGCCAGTTCCCAGGATTTGGCTGCTGATCAAACTTTTTTCCTACTTTCTGTATCATGATAATCATCTGCCGTTATAGAGTTCATCTTTAAAACAGGGTTATGTTAGGTTTTATATGTGCATGCAAAACAGAGCTAATAAAGTCACTATCTCACAGACAAAAATACAAAAGTTTAAAGTTTTAAATAAAAATCCAGATGTTGCAAGGATGTTTGTGTCAGAAGCTGTCCAACTGTGAAGTATGTGTTGTCCCCGTAAGCCCCCAGGTTTACATAAGCGTTACATAATCCTTAATATGCGTTAATGTAAAGGACAGGTTGTCTTCTATAGGCCCTGTGTACAATCCATTTAAGCACTTACAAGTGAGTATGCATTTTTGGTTTAGTGCAACAAAGTCACCATTCATGTCTCCCCCCTAAGTCTTCTATCTGAGGTTGGACCACGAGGACATGAGTCGCTGTCCTCAAGTGACCTGAATGCAATGTGAGGATCCAAGTAATGTGATTTATGTTTTTGGCTGGTGTTGAAGAACACTGCAAAATAGCCTTGGTTTTTTTCTTCTGCCTCTTGAACACATGGTGCAGCGAAATAGATTTTGATGTTAATGATTAGAAACAGTTAATTAACTGGGATGATGTAACGTGCACTGTTTTGAGGTTTGGTTATTCACTGCTGATCGCGTGCTCAGCTGAACCATGATGGAGCGGCAATGCTCTGAATTCCTGTCAATGCTTGAATTCTTTGCGCACCTGTAACAACATCAAAAAGCTCCAGCTCTGATGGAGAAAAGGATGAGGTGGACCAAAGAAACGACAAAAACAACCATACTGATAAGAAGAAGGAACGCAGAGAACAGGATTTGTAAAGTTTATATCGCAAGCACTTTGAGGAAACTGGAGGGACTGATCTAAAACTCAGCAGAAGCGTGTCCCCTTCGCTGACTTCTCTGGTGCTGAGCCAGGCTGTGAAAACCACAGATATGAGAATCATGAGCAGGGTGAATGCTTGACACTGAAGGAGCAAACAGTACTTTTCTTTCATCTCAAGTGAAACTTATCTTTAACCCTGAAACACCACACCAGGAAACAAGCTGATGAAAAGTATTCTTAAGTACTCAGGCCTGAAGTTAACCATGTTTAACTTGACAAATAGTTTGATCTGAGCATAGAGTGTATGTAGAAATGGACATTCAAGCAGGTGGGGCTAAAAAAATGAGGCCAATGCAGAAGTGCAAGAAAATGTAACACCCGCAATGGCCACTAGATGCTGGCTCCAAAAAAACTTGGAGTCAAGTGACTTCAGTTTAAAAGTCATCATTTTCAACAGTGCCCTACATGGGCCGTGGACCGGTACTGGTCCGTGAGGCATTTGTTACCAGACCGCACAGAAAGAATAAATAATTTATATCATTTCCGTTGTATTGACTATTAGAGTCTGAAAGACGTTTTATTTTGAAAAATGACTAGATTCTCTCCGACTTAACTTTCGCTTGTGCCTCATGACATGTCAATACTTTTGTCTTGGTCACATGATATGACGTATCATATACATTACCAAAAAAATAAGCTCACAAACTAGTGAAAATGAGTAAAGAAACAAATGTCTATGGAGAGCATCTTTGCAAAGGGGAAAAGGCAACATAACCCTTTTACCCTGAACATTTAGCTGCTGACAGAAAGTGACATGTATCACCGTCCGCTAGCGACATGATTCCAGCTGATTCTGAAAGCCAGCAAGCAGAGTTTCCATACACTACCGTAATGTATGTAATATATGCGAAACCCTCCACTTGCCAGCTTTCAGAATCAGCTGGAATCACGTCGCTAGCGCAAATGGACGAGGAATTACAGTAAGTTGGTTTATGCTAGTCACTCTGTATTGCCAGCGATACGCTCGGTGTTAGAGGTTTCATATTTATACCGGTCGTGTTATTTTATTTTTGCTGTAAATATCTGCCTCATCTTGAAGGCCGGTCCGTGAAAATAATGCTTATATTAAACTGATCTGTGGTGCAAAAAAGGTTGAGGAGCCCTGATTTTCAATCATGAAGTACTCAGTCAATGCATTTTTTTCAGAAATTATTCTGATATAAAACTCAACTGCTTTTGAAAAAAAAATTTAAAAAATATTTTAGTAAATATTAGGCTTCAAAAAGAGGAATATTTAGGGGTGTAGTTAGTTTGATTGACAGGTGTGGTCTCCAATGAAAACAGTGCTGAAGTTGAGTCTCATACACATTGGACAGTGACCTCTGGTTCAAGGGTTAGACCCGTCTCTTCACACCTCCCTTCATTTCCAAATGTGGTCACTTCTGGCTCTAAACAACCAACATGGTGACATTCAAATGCCAAACTCCTGGCTTCACAAACCACTGTGTGATGTCATGTTAGCTTCATCCATCCTATATACAGTCTATGACATTTCCAATGTTTGAGCCATTTCTTGACAGAAAAATATTTTCAAAATATGATGTTGATGTGAGATTTGGGATTCATTTACTGGATACATGCGTCTGGACTTGAGGAAATAACATTATCATTAGTGCACACTACAGGTAAAACATCTTCTGTGTTGTAAAGAGCTATAAGGAACTGGCTTCTTATCTGTACAGGCCGGTGCATCACTGGTGGTTTGACACAGTATACGTGGTGCACCAGGGTCACTTGAAGTTCAACAATTATTATGCATACCACCTGCAGTTTAAATATATACTTCTCAGTTAGTCCCACAGAGACTGCACAAAAAGCAAGTTCAAAGTTCACTGTGTTTGGCTCATATAGGATTTCCATATTCACAGTTTCACGGGTTGTATACAGAGTACACTTGAACAGCTGCTGAACAAAATACAGAACTTTATGGTATTGATAAATAAGTTTTATCAATATTTTTGCTGCATCTTGTGTCACACAATCAGATCAAAAACATTTATCTGTTTGTGCTCTTCTTTGGTCTGCTCGTTTTGTGGTCTGCAACCCAGCACTCTCCATTTGCTGCAAACACAGACGGATCTTGCAAAAATTTTCTCATGCATGCAAGTCCCCAAATTCAAGTGCATGCTTTTGGTTCAACAGAAAATGAAAACTTCCCTCTCTCACTGCCCCCCAAAGGCTCTGTGTCTGCAAAGATTGAGCTAGTTTCAGAGTCATATTTTACTGACGTGACCTTTGATCCCTGCCAGGCAACCATGCGCCTGGATCATGTTTTGGGACAGGCACGCTGATATCCGTCTGCGTCTAGGGCCCAGGGTCAGGGGAGTTCATGAGAGGGGGGTTGGGGAGCACATGTTAACACACAGCACAGCCTCTTCAACTGGCTGAGCAGGAGAGAGGAACAGCGGCAAATTTGTTCCAGGGCCGGCTGGCAAAAACCCATCAAGTGTTGTTTTCATGACATGCATGACATTCTTCAGATGAGCCCAGCGCAAAATGGGTGAGGACATCTGTGTGATGAATGGAAAACAGAAAGCAACAGGCACGTAATCAGAAACAAACAACAAGGTTTTTTTGTTGTGGATCTTTTTGATTTTTTAAATGAGCAACACAGATATTAAGCTACTTGTTACTGTCATCACACATAACTCGATATGAGCTGCTGTGCAATGTCTTCTAGGATGTCATACTGATATTACCATATTTAGCTTAGACTGGGTTATAAGGACTGAAAATTACAAAAAAAGATTATGTTACAATGTTGATAGATATTATTTTTAAACATTGCCCAGTATAGAGATTAAATGTTAAGATATCTGAACCTCTGCTGCTTTTATTTTTTGCCATTTTTTCCCAACAAAATGGCACTGCCTTTAACCCTATTTTTTTCTAGGTTTATCTTTTACATCTTTTAACCTTCAGCAGGTGCATTGACGCATCTTCGTATCTTCGTGACAGATGTTTACTCTACAAAACCAACAAAAAGCACCATGTTTGTGCCATTGTGTGTGTTGATTAGCATCTTGCACAGGCATCTACTTCACACCCGTATTTTGCTTCACATCTGCGCTGGCTTTTCTGCTCCTGCACTGCAGCATACCCCTAAATGTGAAGTTACAAATGCTGCCCTGATATAAGCAAAGGAAAAGGTCTGACTAATCAGATCTATGGATCCTCCTCGCCTGCAAATGAACAGCAAGACCAGGAAATCAGACGTTTATTTTCTGCCACCGACTGAACAAGTTTTGTTTCCTTCTCGCTCAGGAGGCTAGAACATGCTGCTTCTTTTAAAGGATGTGAAGATGAACAACCCACAGAAACTTGGGCCACTAAAGATAACCACAGGGGAAAAAACATCTAGAGTGAAAACATTACCCTAGAAATAGACCGCTTTGTTGCCATAGTCACCTGAGCAGCTGTAATTTGTTGAGCTCCACTGCACATTAATTTCAAGGGGAAAAAAAACACATTAATGTACCGATGTTTTCCAATGTTTATTAAAAAAATGAGGACACCTTGTTGTTTCTGTACTGAATGATAATTTAGTACTTGGAGAAACAAAAATGAATTTATAATTTTTGTTTGTTTTTATTAGTTAACAAGTTTCATTTCATCAATTCATGTATGTTGCTATTTATCTCTACTATATACTGGTACTTTTTAATATTTGCATCCCAACAGAGTAGTGCTGATTGTGAATAAGGTAATAGTGAGTGAAGGCATGCACACAAAAGTGGGTCACACCCACAGTCTATTACCAAGACTAAATATTGTATGTCTGTGATTAAGACAGTCCTCAGTGAAGTCACAACTACCAGCTCATGTTACTGTAGTTCGACATCACATGAATGTTTGTTCAGCAAAGCCTCACTGCACCTGCCTGGTGAGAATGAGAGGTAATCCAAACAGATGGTAACTCTGCATGTCCCAAACCAGTGTGACAGTAAATTTAAGAAATATATATTTTTTTTACTAAATGATGCAGAAATCCAGGAATAATTATGTCAGGTTGAATATGTAAAAACATAATTTAATCCATCACACCAATGAGCACTACTACTACTACCAATGAATTGAACAGCTAAAGAAACTGTCACATATTCCTAAATAAGGTTCTGATGGGGAGTTGATGTTTTGTGCATATGAACAAGTTATGCAATAGACCAAGTTATGTATGTTGAGGAGGTAAGAATTAGTTACCGGATCACCGGTTTAGCAGGTTCTTCTGAGTCAATCAGGAACAAGTCACTAGGCAAGTACACAGATATCTAGGAACATGCTGTTACATGCTGATTCATTGACCTATTAACCTGTAGTAGTCTCTATTGTTTAATTAATACATATGTTTGGTTTTTTTTTTGTTTTTTTAACGAGCAGTTACAGTAATTAGTTCTCATTTCAAGTCTTACTCAGTAACGTCTTGTAAGTTGCTCATTGAAGAGCAGTTAGTTCCTGATTTTGTTGACTCATTCATCAGTAAGTAGCTACTGGGGATTTTGTTTTCCATACCATAAGTAAGTCTGAGCTCGACTCATGTACGCCTGTGATGGCGAGGCAGGAAGTGGTGGGAGCACAGACAAATGCGTGTAAGCCTTCTGGAGAGTTGAGGACTTTACACAGACACTCACACTGCTTTCGATCGCCTATGTGTGATATTAAAATAAGACTGTATAGCAGTATGCACATGAGGCCACACACACTGCGGTGTGAGAACAGTTCAACATTGTAGATCTTTCAAAATTCATATTAAAGCAGAGCAGTACAAACAGCAGACTTAACCCTTACATACTGTTCAGGCCCCGCTTTGACATTTGACAGCAGTAAAAATAACCTAAACAGGATTTCCTTTTAGTCTGAAATTTGATGACTTTTCCTTAAGTGACCATAAATACACAAAAATGATGATAGTTTGAAATGTTATACTTTCACATTGGTGTTACAAATGCTTGTACACAATCTGTTTCCAGTCCAATTTGACAGTTACCTATTAAATTGGATTTTTGTTCCAACAGTGAGGGTCAAATCAAGTTAAACTGTGGTTTTAGGGATTCCTGAAACTGTCAAACTATAGATGCCATGACTGTGAGTATTTTTAAACGGGACTGAGGCGCAGACTGTATTTAGGATGGATACTCACAGCTCTAAGAAACATAAATTAAGGACTAATTATCCATTTATTAATGTCAGAGATGTTGATACATTCTAAATAGATCTGAAATTCAACATTTGATACAGACACTTATTATGACCTGAACTATACTGTGGAGGCATCAAATATGAACTGTATATGAGGGTTAAATGTATTGTTGTTAAAGTATTTAATTTTTTAATTAGTCCTAATCACAAAGCAGAAAATACACAGTTAAATCCGCACTGGAAAATTACAGCTTTAAAGGTGAAATCGGCGTAAACAGGTGAGTTGAAAACAATTAATAGATCCAGATTAAAACTATTAGAAACTAAGATTACTTTTCCAAACTCTTCCAGAGGGTGTAGAGCGTCAACATGCGCCCATATTCCCCACGGTATTTATAACTCGGTCAGCTGACCTTGCACTTGGACCCATCCACTACACTAGTGGAGCTTAACTTACATTGAAAACAAAAAACCCAAATTAACTCTTGTGATTTTGATACACGACACACTAAAGGTATAAAATTGCTTTCATTTAATTATTATTTGAGAACTTATATGTTACACGTCCCGGCACGGGGCTGGAAAGCATCAGTATGCAGCGCGCGGCTCCCCCGCCCCGCACAGAATGGTACAGCCCGGTGTTGAAATTCCGAGAATTGAGCTGCTGTGTTTCTTAGAACTGGATTCTCAGAAGTGGTGATGCTCAGAGTTTCGAGGAAACTTTTACAAGGTGACTTTTTTCCCTTCCTATTTTCTCAGCATTAGGTCAGAAGTGTAGTGAAGTAACAGATGCTCGCGTGGCTGCCTTGGCTGGATTTAAAAAAAGAAAAATAGAGAAAGAAAAACTTTTCCTAATATTTTGAATGTTTATGATCCTTTAAGCTTGAAGTGAACTAACAGATTTGAAGTGTTATGGTTGATTTTGCTTGTGTTTTAGATAGAAAGTTTTAGGCCGTGTGCGGATTTTTATTTCTACCCATGTAACAGCTGCTGTTAGAATGTAACCTTCAGTTTTAGATGTTGCTTAATGCTTGTCTTCATTTGCCTCTGTTGTATTTATAGTCACACTTTATAGCATTGGACAGCAGGAGACTGAACAGCACCAGCCGTTCTGCTTCAGTCTCATCCAATTTCCTCTGCGCGTTTTATTTGTCGACGCACAATCTTTTCACTTGACTCGGAAACAAACGCACAACTTTCCAGCATTACTTTGAACCCGCACATGTTTGTTATTGTTGTTGTTTTTAAACGCTTAAAAACGAAACGTAACGTCTCCAGCCTTAATGGTATTAGCAAACTTGTGCTGGCCTGCTCGGTGAAGAAGTTACGCAGCAATGAAGGAACCACTCCTCGAAAACACATCCTGCGAAATCAAGCTGTCTCACTTCAGCTGTAATATTTAAAAAAGGCTTAGAATTAAAGCAGAGGGATTAAGTCTCGCGGGAGGGAGGTGAATGTTAATGGGTTAAATGAGATGAGTTCCACTTATATCTGGGGGGAACAGGAAACCTCTCCGTGTACTGGCAACCTAATCTGAGCAGCCAGGACGGAATGTGCTCAACGTCAAACACGCTTACAGCGAGGAGGCTGCCAGCACACTGTCTGCTCTGTGTGTCTGCTCACTGTACAGCTGCACGAGGACACCTCTGCTCCACTCATTTAACCTGCACACGCTCACTGAGGAGTCCTTTATTTATTTATTCTAACTTTGGCATCTGTAATTGTCGCCTTAAAGGATATAATCCACTTTCTACTTCGTGCACCCACTAATGAAATATGTCTGTTTTTAATAAGTGATAACTAATGTTAAAATGCTGAATATGTGTAATAATTATGTAATACCACCGAGATTTAGAAGTTAAACTGTTTAGTGAACCTCCCTTTTACTTTTCTCTTTGCAATGGCGCCCCCTTTCGTTCACATGCAGTCAAGACACGTGTTTGGTCCAGAAATTGTTTTGATTGATGTGTCCTGTGCCTGTATTATTATTTAAACCCTCATATACCCTCATTGTGATGTTCCTGCCAGCCTACATGGTGTGGACTGCTGTGGATGTTTTTTATTTATACTCATAATTCTCACCCCCTGCACAGATTGCGACAGCATGGCCATGACCGCTGATGGCTGCATTCAGTTCACACGCCACGCTGGCGACGTCCTGCTCAACTTCAACCGCCTCCGCAGCAGAAACATCCTGACCGATGTCACCATACAGGTGGACGGACAGCAATTTCATGCTCACAAAGCCATCCTGGTGGCCTGCAGGTATGCACCATCATTACATCTGTGACTGTGCTTGCTTCATTTGATTAATATTTGTGGATGATAACCCTCTTCATCATCTCATGTTCATCTCTTTTAGTGGCTTCTTTTATTCTGTGTTCATGGATCCTGAGAACGCAAACCTTAGTGCCATCAGCTTAGACCCTAAAGTGGACCCCAAGGGTTTCGCCCTCCTGCTGGACTTCATGTACACATCCTGTCTGAACCTTAACGACAGCATGGTCGTGGCCACCTTGAATACAGCCATCTACCTCCAGATGGAACATGTGGCTGACACCTGCCACAGGTTCATCAAGTCCAGGTAAAATTGAAAATGTGAAAAGACTTTATGTGTTTTGGTTTAAAAACCAAAAAAACTCAAGGGATCTGACTTGGAGTTGAATATGTTTGTACAGGCATCAGTCTCTGAAGATGCAGATGGAAGAGGTACCAAACAACTCACTACATCTGGCTGAGCAAATCTCTGGTGTTGAAGAAAAAGATCCAGGCTTTAGAAACAGCCACACATCAAACACATCCCCTCTCCAGGAGTGCAGAGGCTACATCCCCAGTGTTTTCAGGGGGATCAACACCTCCGGCTCCTATCATGTCTATGGCGATCTCCATGTTCCTGCTGGGAAGCTGGAAGGTTCTCAAAAGACCAGTTGCTCACAGATCCCCAGCACCGGCATGGCTCACAGTGAGTCCATCATCTCCCATTCTGTCCCTTCTCACCCCAGCTTCCCAACTACAACCATCCGACCGGCAGTAGCCCACAGGAGCCTCCACGCGCCGATGGAAGAAAACGCCATTCATCACCCGCAAACCAGCTGTGCGACACTGTCCCCGGGCTTTAACAAAGGTGTCATCTGTAGCCCTCAGAGCCCGCTCAGGTCTGACTGCCAGCCCAACTCTCCCACCGAGTCCAGCAGCAGCAGAAATGCGAGCATGAGCCTCAAGCAGCCCTCAGACTGCCCCACAGATGCCAAGGCCCGCAACTGGAAGAAGTACAAGTTCATCGTCATGAACCAAACCACCGACGAGAACGGGAAGGAGGCTCAGGGAGGCACCGCCGAAGCCGTGTCACCTGCACTGAGCCCCTGCAGCAGCAGCGGTGCAGCAGGTGGACACGGCGAGGTGATGGCGGACGAGGGAGTCAGCGAGCACAGGGAAGAAATGTCCCAGGGTGTGGACAGCTGCGGCAGCGACACCTGCAGCAGCAGCAGCAGCAGGTAAAATTACAACTTCACTGTCATAACTAATTACAGATTAGCACTTAACATAACTCCATATCAACTCTGTGGCGTTCTTAATGTGTGCAGCCATCACAGGTGCTCCTCCTGTGGCTGTGACAACTCTCAGCGCATGGAGACAGGTCACTTCTCACCTGACTCGTACGGCAGAGACGACGCCACCAAGCTACACTCAGATTACTCCTCATCCAGCTGTGGTAGGTGGACTACACAGCTACCGGGCTGTCAGCCTATATTTCAGCTAGAACACCATTTTTAATTTTAGGTTGTTTTTGTTTTCTGCAGAAGGCAACACTTACTTTTGTAACGGGTGTGACTCCAAATTCACAGAGGAAGATTCCCTGAAGGACCACATGGTTCAGGTCCACAGTGACAAGCCATACAAGTGTGACTGCTGCCAAGCTGCCTTCCGCTACAAGGGCAACCTGGCCAGCCACAAGACCGTTCATACTGGTAAGTCCTCCTCTGTGTGTGTGTGTGTGTTTGCTTTTTAATGTGCCATGAATTTAACTTCACAGATGTGACTGATGTATTTATCCCACAACCTGCGTCTCACACAACTTCCAGGTGCAAAGCCATACCACTGCAACATCTGTGGCGCTCAGTTCAACCGACCGGCCAATCTCAAGACCCACACCCGTATTCACTCTGGAGAAAAGCCATACAAGTGTGAGACATGCGGCTCCCGATTTGTGCAGGTCAGAAGACTTAAAAAGAAAAACTTTGCCGCTGTTCAACCGTTGGTTCTTGTAATTAATGATTTCCTTTGCTCTCCTCCAGGTGGCCCATCTTCGCGCCCATGTACTAATACACACCGGAGAGAAACCGTACCCTTGTGAGATCTGTGGCACACATTTCCGCCACCTTCAGACGCTCAAGAGCCACATGCGCATTCACACCGGGGAGAAGCCTTATCATGTAAGCTCCCTGATCCACTGTGTCTGCTGGCTAAAAATGAGAGTAATCCCCTCACCTCTGTGATTCATCAGTAGTCATACAGTCTGAGTGCTAATCCAGGAGAGCTGTGAACTGTTAGATGCTGGCGGGTGAAACTGCTCATTTACAAAGTGGTTCTAAATGATTTTTTTCCCTTCTTATCTTTAGTGTGAAAAGTGTGACCTCCACTTCAGACACAAGAGTCAGCTGAGGCTTCATCTCCGACAGAAGCACGGTGCAGTCACTAACACCAAGGCTCAGTATCGCAGGTCTCCCAGCAACATGATCACAGGCCTGGTGAACTCCTGCTGAGCTCTGCTGCAGACTCCTCATGTGGTTTCTTTTGTTATTTCACCCATGATGTCAAAAGATTTTATTTTTTCTAAACAGAAACAAGAATATCGTATGTATTTGCTCTTAATGTATTTGTAAATGAGCTCGTCGGTATTTCAAAGATTGTGGACGTTTATGCTTTCGTTGTGAATGTCTAACAACAGAATGTACATTTTCGAATGTGAATGTGAGTCGGTATTTCTCAGTTTGGCAAATTACAGCGTTGAAGGACAGTGCTTCTTTTCATTGAGCATCACTGTTACACTTTGGCTTCAGATGGTATGAATTTGCTCAGTAGTGTGGTCTTACACGGTCTTATTTTTTTCATAAGGCTGTTTCTGTAAATAAGATAATATATATATTTTCAGATTGCCATCTGCTGGCAGAGTACGGATATATTTAGGTTTTTCTTACATGCAGTATGCTTCATTGACTGTCAGTAACACAAGGGCTTGCTGTTTTTGCAATGTCATAATTTGTGGTACATATTGTATAACGGACAGGTTGTCATTCATTTAAAAAAAAAAAAAAAAAACAGAAGAAAGCTATGTATTTTACATTTTGTTTTTTCAGTCATTTCTAGGTTCCTGTTGGTATTTTGCACATGATGCTGTAATCCATATATTTTCATACTGTCATTCAGATATTTCTACTTCAAATGTTCTTGAAACAGCTCGTTGAACCCCATTCCCAGCACTTGTTGTATTCTTATTTATATGTTGAATTTTCCATTGCTGTATTTTCTTACATTTGGTGCTGCAGTGATCCATTCTTCTCAGCGGGATCATGATCATTTTTTTTTACCTAACCATATGTATTATAGTGCACTCATACAAACTAGTATATTCATAGTGCCTTACATTAATACTTTTCTATTGGCTACTTTCCCAGACTAACAGTTTTACTTTTGACAGTATGACAGCCGCAGTAGTAAAAAACTGCTTTAGTGATGCATTTCGGATTTGGTACATTGCCCTGTTGTCATGTGTACGCATGTCAAGGTACTGTTGTTTTGAAAGCTTATAATCTGTTGTGTGTAGCTCCTTAAATGCAGATACACCAGGCCTCAAGCTAAAAACACTCAGGAATTATAGTATTATGTAAGCAAATGTCTTTGCAACTGCAGATTATATATATATGAAATATATATATGTAACATGAAAATAAAATGTATATTAAGCAGTGCATAAAATCACTTGTCTTCATTATTTTGATATTATATTACTTGAGCCTGGTGGTGCAGTGGTTAGCACTGTCACCTCCAAGATGGTTCTGGGTTTGAGTCCCAGCTCAGGCCTCAGGCCAGTGTGGATGAGACTTGAGGTGTAGTCTCACTGGAGCAGAGCATACTAAGCACCGCTAACCACACTCCTGTATATTCCTCTTTCTGAAGCCTAATACCTACTGAAACATTTTTCAGATGAGCATCACTGAGAAGAAGAGCTGAGTTCATCTAATGACATCAGGGTGACTTGAGGAAAAACTGTGTTACTGAGTATTTCAGGATTGAAAATGAGGATTGTTTTTAGATTAGGTCAATTTTGGTCAGTTTCTTAGAACAAGCATCTAGTGGCTATCAGGGGTACTGCACATTTTTGCACCTTGGCTTCACTTCTGAGTCCCGGCTGCTTCGTCCATTTCTATTTGCAGTCTATGGATAAAACAAACCCGACTTTAGTGAAGATTTGAATTCTGGTTAGTGACTGAAATCTTACAGAGGGCAAAAATGACTCAGTAATTACATGTATCAGGGATCCTACACATTTGAAATTTAAAAATTTCATACTTTTTCAAGACCCTAATTTCCAGACTTGTGGGTAAAACAAATTCAAATAATTTTGGATATTAATAAACTAGTAAATGCAAGTGCATCATGTAAATGAATCATGGAATTAATATTTGTTTGTTTTCCTTATTCATTATTTTCCTCTCTTTCCCTTTTCATTATTCTTATAACATGAATATGTTTCCATACAATGGTTTCCATACTTTTTCAGACTGGTATATACAAAATCAAATTCCATACTTTTCCATAGTTGTGTAGGAACTGTGATGTAATAACACAATAAATATGTTAAAATATGTAAATGTAAGGTCAATTATTAAAAACCAAATAAATGCACCTTAGTGTAACTAGTTGTGTTTATATTCGCACGAGATACTTATCTTTGCATTCATTTATTCACCAATTAAATTATCTCATAAGTCATGAAGCCATCTCAGTGAAATACAACACTCCTCCAATTACAGCACAGTAAACACTGTGGTGTTGGCGCCCCCTGGTGGCGGATCAGGTGTAAGACTACCAAGGGCTCCAGATTTTGTACATGTAGTTTAGTAGAAAGACTTCAGATGAATTGAGGAAAAACAAAAGGAGAAAAGTCAGTGTTTTTTACTTTGCAGCTTTATGCATCTTCCTACAAGCAAATACAGTACATATTTAACAAAATGTTCATCTTCATGTTTCCCGTATGACTCGTCCCAGATGTCATAGCTTTGATGAAGCACACTTCAATGTTCATCATTGAATGAATCACAGAAACACACACCTGGTACTTTTACATAGCACAAAAGCACCTGGTCATGCCTCCGCTGTACTGTCCATCAAACATTAAGACAGACGCTGTACTCGTTTTATTTGGATGCCACGCAGAACGTCGGCTGTTCAGTTGAGACTTTTAACTTGATCCTTGTCATCAGGTCAAACAACTATTTGGTCTGAAGTATGATGGCTGTTCCTCGAGAAATGATACTCTGAAGACATTAGTGATATACACCATTTTTTACAGACTTCCAGTACAGTAAGTGTCTTTGATTGAGAGAAGTGTCTCTTTAAGCTAACAATACATTTTGTTCCAATGTGAAGGCCTCAGACTAAGATGAAAGACTGAACAAGAACTTGTTTGATCTCTGGTAGCTGCTACGCATCTCTACCTATCATTCATACCAATATGCGTTGTAACACACATACACACACACACACACACACTCTCACTCATAACACATAGTGTAGCATTTACACACAAAAAAAAAGTGGAAAATCAAATGTAAAAAGTTGCATGAATGGACATATAAACTTGTTATAGTGTAATTGCAGTTGGTAAAAAGAAACCTAAAAGCTAAATGAATGTTGTTGGCTGTCGGCTGACACTCAACCCTCTTTGTCTAGGATGGATTTCACAGCAGCAAACACCTGGAAAAGAACAACAGGTGAGTGTAGTTTGACTTGTCAGAATATAAAGAGACAATGTACAGTATAGGCCAAAAGTCTGGACACACCTTCTCATTCAATGCGTTGTCTTTATTTTCATGACTATTTACATTGTAGAGTAAAGTAAAGTAATGATGGCCACTCGTTTTTCTTTAGTTAGCTGATTGGTTCTTGCCATAATATGTATTTTAACAGTTGTCCAATAGGGCTTAACCTGACTTCTGCATAACACAACTGATGATCCCAACCTCATTGATAAAGCAAGAAATTCCACTAATTAACCCTGATAAGTCACAGCTGTAAAGTGGAAACCATTTCAGGTGATAACCTCTTGAAGTTCAACCAGAGAATGCAGAGTGTGCAAAGTAGTAATCAGACCAAACGGTGGCTATTTTGAAGAAACTAGAATATAAAACATGTTTTTGGTTATTTCACATTTTTTAGTTAAGTACATAACTCTACATGTGTTTATTCATAGTTTTGATGCCTTCAGTGAAAATCTATGTAATTTATGTAAATAGTCATTAAAATAAAGAAAAAACATTGAATGAGAAGGTGTGTCCAAACTTTTGGCCTATAGTGTACTTTAAAGCTGCCACACCACAGAGGCGTGCTGCAAACATTTATACCTCTGATCACAGTCATACAGAAAAATAAATGACAATTATAAAAGACAAGCTGTGTACTTTGTACTATGTACTGTGTGCACCTGCTTTCATTTTCTACTGATTGTCTGATAACTTGAGAAACATAACATAACATAACATAACATAACATAACATAACATAACATAACATAACATAACATAACATAACATAACAAATACTACTACTGGTTGACAACTGGAGGATAATTGTAGTGTTTGCCTTTCTTTTTAGTCTTTATAAAATAAAGAGTTGTTGAAAATCAGCAGTTGTGTTTTTAAATAATATAAAAATAAATGGTCAGAAATAATAATTTGGAAACAAATTATTCTTAATTCTGCAAATCAATCATGACTCCAGTAAAATCTTATTCAGTTGTCTCTATAAGTGAAACCTCAGACCCTGTGTATATAATGGACAAAGCTAAGGTGACGTCACCTGTTGGTTTGTGGACTCACATTCTGGAATCAGGAGTTTGGCATTTGAACGTGACCATCTTTGTATATGAAGGAAGGAGTGAAGAGGTGGGTCTGTCAATCAAAATAACCACGCCCCTAAATATACCTCAACCCGGTTGCTTATTCTATTTCATAGTGTATAGAAATGGACAAAACAACTGGATCTCTTAAGTGATGTGCAAAAAAGTGCAAGACTACTGACAGCCACGAGATGCTGGCTCCAAAAAACACTTCTAGTGGATCTGGTTTTACATCTGGGATTATTTTTTATTTATTTATTTATTTTTTTTAAATCAGAATTAAGCAGATCTCAGGCTTCAAAAAGAGGAATATTTAGGGGTGTGTTTAGTTTGACCGACAGGCCTGCTCTCCAATGAGACTAGACACACATAAACATTGGGCAGTGTCCTGAGGTTCAAGGGTCAGACCCACCTGCTCACTCCTCCCTTCATATCCAAATATGGTTACTTCTGGCTCCAACATGGAGCTCCTGGTTTCAAAACACAAGGCCACAAACCAACTTGTCTTGTCAAGTTAGCTTTATCTGGGCGCCCAGATAGCTCACCCCACTGAGCAGGCGACCCCCAAATGAGGTGTGGGCCATGAAGTGGCCATTGGTTCAAATCCATTTACTACATGTCGCTCCCTCACTCTTCTACCTGCTTCCTGTCTCTCTCTATCAAAAATAATGAAGAAGAAATTTAGCAGTTTAAACAAAACTACTGATTGGAGGTTTTCTGGGGATGTTGTTCTTCCTCTTTATTCACATCTTCCCAGTTACAACTACAACTTACAATAAAGACAAATGTTACTCTGTAGACACTGGTGAGGAAAACATCCTGTCATTCTGTCATTCAGAGCTTGTATACCAGGACTGACCAGTTTCTCAGACTGTAACACTCAGCTGCAGTAAATGTCACCAGCTCCGCCCCTAATCTTTTTCCTACAGCCAATGTTTACTCACCTCGTCTACAGTACGAGAAGCATCCACGGTGCGAACCTTGCCGTGTTTCTCGTACTGTTCAATGATTGGTCGTGTGGACTGCACATAGGTTTTGATTCTGCATCACAGAAAAATACAGCTGGTTATTGGGGTCAGATGACACGGGGGACTCGAAGGAGACACAAATTAGGTCAAAGCACACGTGCAGGTAACCACCAGCCAGTTATATGCGTTGAAGAAATCTATACTGATCAGCAACAGGACATTTTCTGAGGAAACACACTGAAAAATACAAGTGCACTGCACCTTTTCTCCAGACTGTTTTTGTTGTCATCTGTGCGTCCACTGCTCTTCCCTCTTTCTAGACATCTATTGATGCAAACCTGTGAAACAAAAGAGCTCAGGGTAAAATATCTCAGCACAATCAGAAACAGCCAGAAGGGCTGTAGCTCTGTCGTTTCCCTGATGTACCTCGTCATCGCAGTCGAAGAAAAGCACAAATTTGACATCTGCTTTGCCCTCCATGGTATGGTTCCAGCCCTGAAGGTTGTCCTCGTTGCGGGGGAAGCCATCTATGAGGAAGCGGAACTTTTTCTCATCTTCTTGCATCGTCTCTTCCATGGCCTAACAAAACAGAAACAACAACAAAATAGTTTACTTGTACTGAGAAATTAGTAGATAGGTTTGTGTAAGTATAACCTGCATTATGGTGCTGACAACATGAGTGATAAAACTGTAAAGTCTCACAGTGCAGCTCTGAATAGTTTCTGCAAATAGATCAGATCGTTTTTTGCCACTTGTACAAGTTCAGGACAGTACATGTACATTGGATTTGTTTGTGTGCATTACTCTTTCAAGCAATAGATTATAAAAAAGTGCACACAAAAAACAGAAAATGGACATGAAAGATAGAGATGTGGAAAAATACAAACTTTCTGAAATATAAAGGCATATTTCACATTATAAAACAGAAAAATAAATAATGTATGAATATGCATTGTATTCTGAAAAAAAAATATATGTATAGATGTATTCTGGGACAAATGCTTAGACTATAACCTTGCACAGTCTATCATCGTTCAAGTGCACTTTCAAAAATTAGCAATAATCTAGGTATGTGGTCTTCTACCAATAAAGATAAAAGTGACCAAAACAAAGCCAGATCACAAAGTACCAGAGCATCAAGTTATTATTCACATATTTCTGAGCAAAATATTTTTAACTTAATTATATCAAACAGGAAAAAAACACTACATCCTCACATTTATGAGGCTTGGAGATGAAAACGTTTTCTGAATTTACTTGATCAATGGCTTCGAAAATGTATTGACTACCACTGCTTAACATGCTATAAACTGATCGATTGATCGGCTGCTTGTTGTTGGCTGATTGAGAGGTCTGGATCAAACTCAAAGTGTTCACAAAGTCTTAAGGTTCAGAATTAACATTCAACAACTGAAGTAAACTTTTACCTTCATTCAATCAAAACTCATAAAGTAAAAGATGTGACTTCCATAAAAGTATTTGTCTGTGAACTGTGACAACGGTGGAGTTGGTCCTGTGTTAAGTGTTTGACTTGTTGACGTCACATTAGGATCTTCCTCTTGGATTTACAGCCTGTGGTTGGTACCTACCTGCTTGAGTAAGTTAATGGTGATCTCCACTGGAACGATCTTGCCCTCTTTGATGTAGCTGTCAATGAGCTGTCCGCACGCTGAGCCCTCTCTGGCTCGCTCTGCCCTGAGTAAATCACCAGCTGACAAGTGGGTGTAACTGTAGCTCTAAGAGAGACACAAAACAAAAATTCCATAGTTTAAAATGAAAAGTTGATCTCATGGGATGAAGCTGGCATCTCAAAGAAAAGCACTTTCTTTGACTTTGCATATTTCTATTGAAACTGAAGCTCTACAGTGAGGCGGACAGGTTTCAACGTTTCTTACTCGCAGGACTGGAAAAAGTCAGTCCTTGTGTACTGAATGAAAGGAGCCTCTATGTCATGCTGCCATTCAGACCTAACCACTGAACTTGAAGAAAAGCAGCCAACACCCAGTTAACATACTTGAACAAAAGTAGTTATACAGTCTCTCGTATACAAACTCTCTCCACCAAAAACACACACATAAAACGCAAATAATCAAATAATCCACAGTGGTCCCCGATAGAGCTGCAGCTTCGCCGGATCTCATAAGTCTGACTTTTACAAAACATCAAAGCAGCATCCTTCAGTGAAGCTCTGACTTTTCAAACTTTCTCGGCATCTTGTTAAAAACAACTTTTTGTCCGACCAAAGCGAACAAATAAATTATGAGGTAAAGAAAACTTGACTCAGTACACAGCATTTTTAACCACTGGACTCCTCTGTTCTCCTTTGAATCAGCCATGCTCTCTGAACCTACTCATGTGTTATGTTTTGAGTGAGTGCAGACACAGAATACATGATAATCTCAGTGGAAAATCTGTAGAAACTTCAGATCTGATGTTAGAAAAACAAACATGTTGTCAGATCATAAATAAAAACTACACAGACATGTTTTTGTGAATTATGTTGAAATGTGACACCTGTGTATGGTGATCAGCTGCTCTCTCAATAAGTGCTTCAGTCAACATGTCGATGGTTGGGTCACCAAGTGCACTCCACACTCACAATGATAATTACATAACCCTTCTTAGATAACTTCTTAGAAAATGTTACAAAATGCAAGATATGTCAATAGCTTCGTTTGTACTGTGTGAACTTAATAAGCACTCATTCATTCAGGCGTTCATCAGCACAAAATAATTCAGATTTTAGATTTAGAAACTGATTTGACAATAGCTGTCATAAATTAAGTCTCTGGCGAATTAAAAATATTAAAATGTTCACGTGTAGCTCCTGTATGGCCACACACCAGCATATTAACTGTACATCATGCGTGGCTAGCTAGCTGACAGGCTAACACCCAGGTTCGTTTTTAGAGGACAACCGGAAGTCCATCATTTTTAACAAAACCTCGTAAAAAACAGCTACCACTGAAGGGCACAGCTATCTAAACAATCACTAAACACCATTTCCATCACGGCGTGCTGACTCCTAACCACCACAGTCGGCACTTCCCATTGTCCTTTCTCTCGTACCTCCACGATTTTGGAGCACTGGGTCCCTTTGCCGGCGCCAGGCCCGCCCAGCACGAACACAACCTGCGGCTTCATCATCAGCGTCCCCCGGTACAAGAAGCTCGGCACCCTCTGAGACACGTTACCGAACAAACGGCCGATCATAAACCAGCGCCGCCAGCAACAGATGTGAACCAGCGGGGTGGGTGCATAAAAATAATCGGCCGAGCTATCCGGTGAGTGCGTGTCAGTGTCCGTCGATGAGCTCAGCGACACCACTTCCGCGATTGGCCTCGGGAACCAATGGGCTTTCGACCTCGCTGTGATGCAGGCCGTTAGCCACGCCCTCTTGCACTTGTTATTTTTTTCAATGCAGAGGTCGGGTGACGCCCCTCCCCTGCCTCTACAGCATCAGCACCTCCACACCGAACAAGGCGACCCGCCGCTGGAAGAGGATGCTCTCCGGTCCGTGATGCTCAGCGGCTCGAGGGGACATGTCGACGAGAGGACGGCGGACCGAGACACCGACGGTATAGTCACTGCTCTCTGCACGTTTATGCTGCCTCGCTGCCTCCATTCATGATGCACCATTCATGCATCCCCAAGAATGGAAGCACAGTGCGAGGAAAACATTAAAATAGCCCGTTTCCAGCCCTGTCGGCTCGCCTCCACGAGACCCGTCCGCGCTCATTTGGTGAAGCTCCTTCTCATGTAGGTCAAAGTGATGAAGACCCCGATTTTATCCTTTTGAGGGCGCCGCGCGAATGTAGGGCTCATACGGGAAAGCCAAGCAAACAAAAGGCATCCAAGCCCCCCTCCTCTGACGCACCTGGCTGCCCTGTCGCCACTTGACATGACAGCGCAGAGCCGCGAGCAGAGCAGCAGGATCAAGGGGCACCGACGTGCGGCAGGACGTGCGGACTCG
>OOFC01020705.1:0-16678 GCA_900323345.1 Pseudochromis fuscus
AGCCATGCTGTTGCTAGCATGTTGTGGGTCAGGACATGCAGAGCATATCGTCTCCTTGCTGTACGCATTCGTCTTCGCTGTTCCAAAATTTGAAACGGTGCGTCGTTAAGCCTGCTTTGAAGGAGCTGCTCTTGAAACTGAAAATGATTTTGAAGCTCTAATAAGAGCACAAATATACAGACCAAGAGAGCAGCATGCAGGACTTCCATGTTTACCTCCATTTCCGGGTGTGCTATCTGTGTGCCGCCCTTTGTCAGTGCTGTCCAATGAGAGCACCGATCGTCACACACGTGGATGTGTTTACAGAATATAGTCCACTTGCAAAAAGTACAGTCTGAATAGGAACCGCGCCAAACGAAAAAAATAAAGTCCGCTTTTGGTCCGGACCAAACAAGTGGACCAAAGGACTTTTCTGGTCTGAATACAGCCTAAGACTTAATCTTAAAACTCATGCAGTCTAATGCAACTTGTTTTAGTGCCTATGGTTTTGCCACTTTCACTTATGTCTGTCTCCATCACTTTTTTTTTCTCTCCTCCTCTGTCTGGCTCTCCTTAAGTTTTACTCTGTGCCATCTATAGGGAAATTATTACAGGCTTCCTTCTCGCTGCTGATTGACGCCCAGTTGACAGGCTGTCAGTCAGGCCGCTGAGTTACCACAGTGAGAGCTCAAACTACTCTTTCCCCTTCGCAAATGGGTGATGTGTGTAAATCATGTGGGCCAGACTGGTTGAGAGATACAGAAATAGGAGAGGAGAGGAGAGGAGAGGGTTATCAAGGGTATTTCTCCTGTTTTTTAGGCAATTATTGGAACTGTTACCGGCAGTTCCCCAGGGCATGGTTGCACACATCCACACACTGCACACATTCAGAAACACACAAACACTAAGGTGTCAGGGTCAGGCAGGTGAGTGTGGAGAGGAGTGAGGCATGAGAAGCACTTTAATGAAATACTCAGAAAGACCAATTCAGTGGCACTAACCCTAGTCAAGCACACAAAGAGATAGATGGGGCAGGAGAGATAGACATCCAGAGAGATGAAATCAGAGAGAGAGAGAGGGATGCAGGAAAAAAGAAGAACAAGAAAATAGGATAAGTTTTACCTTCTGTGGTTTGGGGAAGAAAATTGTGAGAGGGGAAGGTGAAGATGTGCTGTTGATGGGGGAAATGAGCTGTTTGGCTGTGAAATTGTCGGTTCCTCATGCACTTAGTGGCCCCCCTGAGTGAAGATGCCAAAATTTGATTGAAATGTCAGCATCACATTCAACACAGTTTGAATAAACATAATAGATCAGTAAAGGTGCAGTGGTTAGGACTGTCGCCTCACAGCAACAACGTGGGTTTGAATCCCAACTTGTGTGGAGTTTGCATGTTCTCCCTGTGTATGTGTGGGTTAACTCTTCACACAGTCCAAAGATATGCGCGTTAGGTGAATGAATTAGTCTAAAATCGTTGTCTGTGTGTTGGCCCTGTGATGGCGTGACGGCTGGGTCAGACAAATTGGTTGCTGGGATACACTCACGACCCAATTGGATATAGATGATGGACGGATGGACGTGAAATTGCATTGCTGCTAAAATATCATCTATTAGCACTATCAGAAGTACAGCAACTGTTATCTATGTACAAGAGGGAAACATTTTATTTACAGACTCTCAAACGACATCAAAATATTAGGATGTTTGTGGATGTCTTTTTCTTTTGATTTTATTTCTCTAGCTTGATTTGATTTGATTTTTTTTAAAGTACTTGAGGTGCTTTACTTCAAGGTCCAGACCTCCAGTACACCCGAAACAGACCTCAGAAGAGCTCCTTAACTTGGATGGAAGGAAAAAAATAATAATAATATCTTTATCCTGTATTTACTGTTGCTTACTGTAATTCTTAGCCCTGTCCTCCAGCATCAATCTAGATCCCTGAACTTCAACATTTTTTTTTCTGACATACAAATAGCTCTCGTCCTCAGTTGTGTGTGTATATGCATTCATGTTTTTTTGCAGGTTGGGCTTTCTATGGTCCTGAGTCAGAATCATAGCACAATTATAGGGATGGTTGGATCCGATCCACTGGATCGGTATCGGGTCCGATCCAGGCCAAAATGACTGGATCAGATATAGGATTTTTCTTTTAGCACCCGTCCGATCCATAAGCCCAAAATATCTCGTATATCCTCAACTTCACTTTGCGCGACATACCGTAAACACAGGTGAGCTGTTGCCGTGGTTGCCATGTGCTGTGTGTTTTCCTCACGTGACCAGAGCGAAGAGAAAAGCTGCAGAGCTGAATCATGTCTGTGTTTGAATGACTTTATGCTCACGGAGGAGAGAAGTAAACATTGAGCGGAGTGTCTGCTAAACGAGTGTCTGAAGGAGGCAGCAGAAACAGACATTTCAATACAAGAAACTTAAACATCTGCAGCAGCATCACAGAAAGGACTGTGTGGCCAGAAATTGGTTGTTTTAACTTCAGATATGTTTTTAATTTATTAAGTTAGAGCTGGTTTAAAAACTTACTCCGATGTTTTCGGAGATATGAGCTCTCGCTACGACCTCCGTCTGCTGTTCGACCGACTGGGCGCTCAGAGCTCACGTTTTTAAATAAAATCTTAACGTTGCACTAAAGTCCTGTTATTGTACATTAAACTGATCTATTTAGTGCTTTTTCCCTCATTGCAAAAACTTGCTATTCTGACTAAAACGGTGCAGATTGTGTTCCTGCTGCACAGTGATGACGCAATGACAGAGTGACGAGTCCAACCAGTAAGATTTTACTACCTGCTAGGACCTGGCCGGGTCCTTTTCTGGAACCGCAGGAGAGGAGGTACCAGACGTAGACATGATTATTATGTCTATGTCTATGTCTATATAACTATGTCTAACTTAAGTTGTCATATATTTTCCTTCTTTCTTTAGGAGCAGAATAGTTGATGCACAGTGAACGTGGTGTTTTTAGATGTCAGTATTAATCAAATTACATCCATAAACATATTATTAACAACTTTTAGAGTGACAAAAAGAAGGTATTGGATTGGTATTGGAACGTATCGGTATCGGATGATCCTCAATGTTGCAGTATCGGTATCAGATCTGAAAAGGTGGTATCAAGCCATCCCTAATCATTCATCATAGTTATATTTACTTTCCTCACTTTGAGGCCTGGTCAGTATATCTCTGATTAAACCATGTCCTGAAGTGCTCTGTGCTCTCTGTTCATTCCCATGCAACAGAGCCTTTAGTTTTTTGTCTCACTGCTCCCTCTTTATTGTTCTTTCATTAATTTCACTGCTGGCCGTTCCTTTATTTGAAGGTGACAAGGTGGGAAAGAGAGAGTGTAAGAAAATTTCAGCTGAAAGAGATTGAGGAAGGGATAAATCTCTGCAGACAGCTCCCTTCTCTCCCTCCCACAGCTATGCAGGCCCAGAGCCATGCAGGCATAAAGGACAGTGTTTATAGACAGGGGAAAGCACTTAGTTCCTCCTTCACACCTTTTCACCAGGAGGTCTTCTGAGAGTCACAGAGAAGGAAAAAAAAGAGACAAGAAGAAGAGAAAGAAAGATAAGACAAAAGATGTGATAGAAAGTAAGCTGCGAGAAGAAGGGAGGAGATGAAGTGAAAGATGAGGAGTGGGGTGAAATAAAAGAAAATTAAAGGACTGAGGGAAGAGAGCAGGATTGATGGGTGATGAGAGAGAGAGAAAAAGAAAGGGAGAGGCCAGAGCAGATAGACATGAGGAGAGGAGACAACAAATGGGTGGGAGGTAAGGACAGGGAGGTTTAAGTTGACATGTACTGCCAGTTGGTTTTGAAGTGTGAATTAATGAGGATAGCCTCGTGAAAAATGGGATAGAGGCATCTTATCTAATCATCTTCGTAGCTGCTGAAGTAAGAGGCTTGGAGAAAGGTGTAGAGGATAAAAGAAAGGTGGTTAAAGTCGACATGAAGCACAATATCATTCTCAAAGCTAAGAGGAAATCATAAGATGTGGGGAGAAAAGTTCAATTGCAACTGGAACAAGGTGAGAAGTGTTTGGGAG
The DNA here is from genome assembly GCA_900323345.1 of Pseudochromis fuscus. NCBI lineage: Eukaryota > Metazoa > Chordata > Actinopteri > Pseudochromidae > Pseudochromis > Pseudochromis fuscus. The sequence continues at coordinate 4,030 of OOFC01020705.1, forward strand.
GTCGGCTCGCAGGGACAAAGTAAAGATAAGGGTACACAAATAGTTGGACAGTGACACCTACCATTTTCTTGGTAAAATGACTGGGAAGGTGATGTAAGAGCTTTTAGGAAACAGAGGAAGAGGTGTGTGGTGAAGGTGAAAAGCACAAGGAGGAGGAGATGATGAAGGACAAAAGATTGTCGAAGGAGATGGGAGCGGCGGTGAAGAGGCGAGGAAAAGGATGCAAAGTGTTTGGTGTGTATTATCGTGGGACCACAGTGGTTAAAGGATTTGATGTTGCCTGTTGAACACAAATGGCTTTCCAGTTTCCCTCCTTGTACACGCGTGGTCGTGACATCCATCAAAGCTACGATTTTATCACATATTTCCTTTGGGAGTTTTGTACCCGGTGTAAATTTATATCACTGTCCTGCAGAGACCACAATCACTTAGTGGAGGAGGGTCTTCCTGCACCCACAGAAAGCTTGTACTGTGTGTGTACTCTGCTCTGAGAGGATGTCAGTCACCTTTAACAGCTGTCCTAATTTAGTTTGTATTCGAGCACCTGCAGATTGAACATCTAGCTGACATCCCGGGCTGTTCATGCTCCCAAATTCTCCAAAGCAGACAGTTGCATCGTCTCATACCGTAAAAATAGCAACTGATTTCTTAAAGGTACAGTTTAGATTAATGATGCTTATACACAGTGATGGACAGTAACGCAGTACATTTACTTGAGTACTGTACTTAAGTACATTTTTTCAGTATTTGTACTTGAGTATTTGTTTTTTCAGGAACTTATGACTTTCACTCCGCTACATTTCAAAGGCAAATATTACACTTTGGACTCCACTACATTCCCAGGAAGTGTGTCGTTACTTACTTTATATACAGTCTATGCTGGCAGTGTGTTTCAGGCAGTTTGTCCAGGTAGAGTTACCGTCGCGCAAATCGGCAGGAAGTGACCGGCAGCAGAACCGAACAATAAAGAGGGAAGACAGGAAACAGCACGGTTTTGGTGTTTTTCTTTTTTTTTTTAACGCTAAACAGCATGTTAGCCTCTCGATGGGAAATTTGAAAACAAAAAAGCAAGACCGAACAGTCAACCAACAAAGTATTATGCACACTCTGCAGGAAGGAGTTTTTCTTTTCATCGAAGCCCTTTCAGATTAAAATACCACATTAACAGGAAGCAGACGTTAGTCGGGGATTGACTCAGGCACTGAGAACAATACAGCAATGTACTGATATTAGAAAATGTACTTTTACTTTGTACTTTTGAATATTTAAGTATTTTTAAAAGCATGTACTTTTGAATACTTAAGTATTTTTCAAAGGAAGTACTGTAGTACTTTAACTTGAGTAACATTTTGACCACTAACTTCAGTACTTTGACTGAAGTACTGAAGTTGAGTACTTTGTCCACCACTGTATTTACACTGCTCTTTAATTCATTCTTAATCTGTTTTCAATTTAGTTGAATATATTTTCTCTCATGTTTTAATCTTAGCTGTTGATCTGATGTATTTTTATGTTATTTTTCTAGTTTGTATCTGTTGCTTTTCTTTGATCGTATCGACCAGTTTGGGAGAAATAAAAGGTGTCTGCTTGGCTTCATGGTGTGTGTGTGTGTCTGTGTGAAGATGACATACATACTGTACTCTCAGCTCATCATAAACACCATCATCTGGACTTTGAACAGCTGGAACAACTGGCCTTCACACCTCCAGTAAAACACAGACTCATCTTTACTGTAACTGTGCCAAGTCAAGCCGGCAGCTTGGCTTTAATATGGAGGGCCATATGTTCGGCCCCGTGGCAGCTGCCTCGCTGCAGAATGAGGAGTGCTTATGTGGAGATGTGCTCAGGTAGCACTCATTGGGTAATGATCATCAGTTCTCCCTGTTAACATCCATCTGCAGCAGCAGCAGCAGCTTTGACTGGTCCGAGGTGTGTGAAGCTCTCAGCACCTGGCTGCACCACAACATCAAAAACTCTGCTCTTTTCTTTTTTAGCCACTCTACATGATAAGAGATTAATATGGTCGACCTAAGATACAGAGTCCCCACTGTCTGATTTATTGTGAGCATTAATCATATTGGGTCTCTGTGCAGTAGAACCATCACCCTCTCTTTACTCTGTGACTGCCACCAAAAGCTTGTAAATATTATACATTTCCATGATTTATCTCTTTTTTCACGCAGCCCTTTGTTTAACTTTTCCCCTCCATATTTCAAAATGTGCTATAAAACTTCTTTCCTGCTGCCAGCGTGACACTGTGAACAAAAGTCAGCTCACCCACTGAGACTGGAGGTGGTGAAGAAATCAGACCCCGTGAAGGAGTCCTGGTTAAAGAGGAGGCTGGAAAACATGCAGCTTACGACTAAATCAAGGATGAAACATCTGGCAGAGGTGACAGTGCTGATAGTGTTTATTACAATAACCACGAACATGTGATTATCTTTCTGTGTCCAGACATTAGTGCTGTCATTGCAGCAGTGTGTAACGGTTAGCTGAGTGTTGTCCCACACAGATGATGTCTCCCAGTCAGATACTGTAGTTCATGGACAGACCTCAAAGTGAAACTGGAACCAGGTTCTCTTAGATTTAAAGCTCTAGACCCAAACTACAAGTGTCAGTATCACTGCATCTCCTTCGGTACATTGTTATCTGAATGCTTTGTTTTCTATGTTTCTGTTTTCACCCTAAATCCACTGACTTACTTTAGATTTTCTGCAGCATCTGTAATTGACCTGGACAAAACAATAATGCACAGCAGGTTTTTGTGTTAGCTGCACCAATAACTGACAAATCTGCCTTTCTGTAAGAAAAAAAAGTCATAGTCATTGACTTTGTGATGTCACTGCTTTGGGATGGATCGCTCATTGGCTGTGTCTGTGACATCACTCTTGTGTTTGCCTTTGCTGTCTGAATTAGTGACATCATCAGTGATAAAACAACAGCACCAGAGTTTATAAATCGAGGTAGAGAAGTGAATTGCCCTGGCCCAACACTGAACCCTCAGAGGTGAACATATTGAGTTGTTGACAGTTTCAGTGTTTTCTCTGCTGCCGCCCTGTCACTGAGGTGTAAGACCCCAGCTGATCCAATCCTGTCTTTGTAACTAGTCCCAGTCCACCTGAACAGTGGGTTCAAATGTATGTGCTGGTGTTGGAGCAGTGTGTAATGGTTAGCTGAGTGTTGTTCCTCACAGATGATGTGTCCAACTCAGACATCATAGTTTACAGAAAGACCTCAAAGTGAATTTAGAAGTACTAGGTTCTCTTTGATATAACGCCCAAGGTCCAGTACAAGAAGTGTCAAGATCGCATAAGACTTCCATGGACACATTTTTATATGATTTCATTTTAATACTGAAGTTGTTTAAGATATTTTCTACAGTGTAACAGTGATTGATGACAGGTAGTTAGAAGAGGTTAGAAGAAGAGTGGGGAAGAGCTCATGAAGCCAAACCATTCAAACCAAACACATCACCCTGATGAAAGGATGTGTCATCTGTGGCAACCACTGGTGGTGCCAGGACTTTGACTGTGGGTGGGCCTCCAGAAAACTGGATGGGCCAGTTAAAATAAAAAAAAAACAACAAAAAAAAAAACGGGTTCACCTTCGTCTGCGTTCAGCAGTTTACTGCGACTCAGTAGTAGCTAGCTACCTGTGTGGCCTGGTGTTGTTGTCCTCAGCTCAGTGCTGAAGTGGACAAACACATACAGTTTGGCAGTAAGCCTAACTTACCTTTGGGAGGACTTGATGATGAGAGGGGCGGTTGAGCTGGATGGGAACTCATCACTCCCACTTAACTTACTTAACCCTTCACCCCGAACATTTAGCCAGTGACAGAAAGTGACGTGTCAATCAAATTGCCTTAATTCCTCAACCATTTATGCAATCGAGGTGATTCCAGCTGATTCTGAAAGCCGACGAGCGGAGCTACCATACACTAACGCAATATAACAAGTAGAGAATGCTGCATGTCACGGCATGAATCCATTCTCCTGCATTACTGCCGTAATGTATGGAATATATACAAAATGCTTCACTTGTCGGCTTTCAGAATCAGCTGGAATCACGTCGCTGGGACAAATGGCCGAGGAATTACAGTAAACTGATTTATGCTAGTCACTCTGTATCACTGACGATATGCTGGGAGGAGTTTCTTCCTCCTGCTCCTCGGAACATTTCTTGATAAATTTAAATGAAAACAAGCTGCTTTACTTTGCTATGCTGATGTATCATACCAGCTGATAGCTACTGTTTCTGTCTGTCTCTTGAACTCGCTGCTTGAAAAGCTTGTGCACCAACTTCATTTCATTGGATCACTTGCTGGTGACAAGTCCACACGTTGGGTACAAGCTGCTGATTGGCTGAGATGCTGTCACTCAAAGCTTCCTCAGGCTGCTTATTGGATGAACAGCTAGAATAAAAACTAATACTGGGTCTGAAACCACTCACTACAGGCCTGGGTCAGAATAGGTGGGCCCGTGCCTAAAATGGGTCCAGGTAATACTAGGGTGGTAGCAACTCCAGGAAACATTTGCCTTGGACCAGCAATCATGGAAAAAAGTATATAGTCTTTACTTGTCTTCATCTATGAACCAAGACCATCTGCAAAGATTCACATTTCTGACACACCAGCTCAGGCCATACCAGTTATGCAAGGAGGTGGTGGGATGAGAAACAAGTTGCTGACTTGTTGTACAAACAAAGCATGTCAACACAACACTGCTCTCTCCCGCTCACATTCACAGTGAGGCAGGACTGACTGGGGAGCAGTGAGTGCACTCAGACAAGGGACACAGAGTTTCTGTGGCTCGCAGCATGAATGAACATGACAGCGCACAAACTTTCCACGCAACATTGGCACATTCATACTGCTCTCTGTCAGCGGCGTTCAGCGCTCTGTCCTCGTCACTACGTTTCAGACATCAATGACACAAGTTCTCCAGTCGCGCAGCAAAGTTTCTCTCAGCACACTGCGTCCCTGTGAGTCACAGGGTAACAGGCAGTGAGGGGAAGCAGTCAGCACACTGAGTGTCTGACCGGCGCTCTGCAGTGAAGAACAGGGGGCTGCCTGTCTGTCCCTGTATCTATGTGCACCGGCTATGGCAGATAATCAGTCAGGGTGAGCAGGCAGCTCAGCAGGCTCTCACTGTGAATCCTAATGTGCATCAGTGTCACTGTCTGCCAGGCCTGCTAACCACTTTACACAGCCAAAGAGTTCAATAACACCGGCTGAGTCTCTACCAGCCCATTTGTTTTGCAGACAGCTCAAAAAGTTTGTCAGGTGTCCTTTGGCCCAGAAGTTCCTGTTTGGATTTACCCCCGGTGGTGGGTCCAGCAGCTTACAGCCCACTACCAGAGGTGACTCCTGTTTGGATTTACCGCCGGTGGTGGGTCCAGAGTTAAAAGTAAACTGCTGGGCCTCAGTGAACTTCTGTATCTGTGGGCTGCTCCAGATGTAGCAACTTTCATCTTCACATTAAGCTCTGGTAGCTTTGTTCTTTGGGTTCATTAATACACTGCATTATAGTAGTAAATACATGGCAACATTTATAACTGGAGAAGTTTTATAGAAATTCAACAACTCATGACCTCTTTGATGTTTTCAATCACTGTTAAATCTGCTGATAAGCATGTTCAAAAAATGCTGTTGTAGCTGACAATAAATCTGCACGTTATCAACCTGTCATCATGAAATCTCTGTGCCTCTGATACAGGACGGCCTCAAAATGAGACCCTCTGCAGTTCAGGTAAATAAAGACCCTGCCCACTTAACCCTTTACCTCAGAGGGTAATGTCTGCGACACGTCTGCACATGCGTCTTTGGATTACCGTAATTATGTTGTGGTTTGCGCAATCAGAAAAATTACACTGGCTCCCGAGAGTTGAGATGTTGCACTTTACAGTGAATATGGTGTCATTACGGTATTTCCAGCGACTGTCCCAGAAGCCGGCAAAGTGGGTGATTTACTATGTGTTGTAAGAAAGTAATAACAGTGATGACGAAGCAAGAACAGCAGAAAAACACAACAAATGACTTTGGTTTAGAGTTTTAGTGAACAAAAACACTGTAATTGCACATGAATGTTAGATATTTCATGTTTAATTTGAATTTGAAATCAAAATAAGCATTAATAAGTCAAGGTGGAAATGTGGAGGCTCAGGTGATAAAGGGTTAATATGGTACATCCACAATCCCTTCAGCAAATATTCTAAATAATCAAACCAAAGCATCTCTGTGTGTTTGGATGTGGCATATGTCACATATCTAACATGAAGGGAGACGGTGCCTGTAGCTGTCAGATCGCCTGCACTGCTAATGAGATCCAGGGGCTGCTGACGAGTGCAGATGTGGTCACATCTGGCACGTCCCAGAGCACCGCTGTGAGCTGTGGTGACTGCAGACTAACTGCAGCCATGCAACACATATCAGTCACTAGCCTGAAAACTAAGAGGATGAGGCCTGCTCGCCATCCCTTGGATAACGGTACTGGCGAGGATGACTGCTGGCACTGGCCAGTAGAGGGTTGGAACAACAATCAAGCCGGACTAATGAGGTCTGAGAGGCCAACAGGCTGGGGACACATATGAAACAAATGGACAGTGCTGCCTATAACACACTGCTTCTAATGCTGACATTTTTCTCTGTAACATAAACTGAAAAACAACTCTCCACATCACAACAAGGCCACTGAACGTCACTGCAGGAGAGTTTTCTCCACCTGCTCAACTCCTCATGATGCCACCAGCTGCAGGGCACAGTACAAACCACAAGGACACATTCAGTGGTCGGGCCAGAAACCCTGGCCCCCGGCGACCAGTCCGACTCCAAGAACTACCTCAGCAGGGCCAATATTTATTTCTGAGCCCTCTGTTAAAGACGCCAACCACCTGTTTCAAATCAGTGCTGCTCCATCCACCGCTCACTGCACTGATACATGATTTATACAGGAAAAACTCTTACATGTGCAAGAACATGTACCATATTTTCCGGACTATAAGCCGCTACTTTTTTCCGACACTTTAAACCTTGCGGCTTAAACACTGGTGTGGCTCATGTATCGGCGGCATGAAGCTTGTTAGCTTTTTACATGCTCGCAAGCTCCGTGCCACTGATACATTTAGCGTCGTCACATCAGACCCGGTCAGAGTGGACCACATGAAACTGTTCAAATAAATTCAATAGTGGCTTATAGACAGGTGAGCTCAATAGTCCGGAAAATACGGTAAATGTCTGGAAAATGACCTGATTTCATTTATTTTTTCAAACTTTCACCTTTATTCTCTCTGCATCTCCAAACATATGCTGAATATATTTTGTTGTTCTGAAGCCACATGACCTGAACACCCCCTTTTCTGCATGTGGTCCAGTGTGTAATGGTCTTTGTTTGTGTATAAAGTTGCTGGTGAGTCTTTACATGGAGAATATGTTTTTTGACTCAGATCTCTTATGAATCCTTTTACATCTTTTATTTTCCTTTTAGTCTCCACAGTGTTTACTGGAGCGAGCGACAGACAGACTGAATACATTTTCAACAACATCAGCGTGATGCGTGGTCATTACTTCGTAGGACGGATGCAGCTACAGTTGGAGTCATTGTCACAGACAGATAAACACATGTGATGGCTGGCTGTCCCTGTTGGGGGACTGCTGCTCCACCATATGTCCTGCTGCTGGCTCACACTGTGCCTCACAGCCCGAAGCCACTGGATGAACTTTACAGCCAAATATACAGAATCTGATCCTCCACAACTTCACACTCCTCACTTTTCATTTGACAGCCTGCTGTTTTGAATGTCTTCCTTTATTCTTTGTATTCAGATCCAGCTTGTGATGGATTTTTAAGGCTGCAAAGATGAACCTTACATGATCTATACTCAGCAAACTCACTAATCAAAGTCTGTAATTTTTAACCTTTCCCTGAGGTATGATGGATAAACCTCCCACTGACCAATAAGGCAGCTGCATTGATGCATTGCTTCAGTGAACAGCTGTGATTAGTTGAAGCTCTAAAGACACATCTCTGTCAATCACAAATGCCCGTCTCAATCCAGTATTGTGTTAGATGATGTAAACTTTAATTTTCTAGGAAAGCCATCCTTGGTGCATCTAAAGTGTTGCTGAGAATCCCTGTAGTAGTTGAAGCAGCTCCTGTTCAGGTTTTCTTCCTTAGTCTGAATCACCTGGAGGTTTGTCTCCAATCTGTCTGATCTGGTTTTTAAGGTTTTTTTAAGAGTCTGACTCATTTGTAGTAAAATTGCTCAGGTTGTTTAAAAAAAACCAAACTCTCTGTTATGACAGGTATGTTCCTCATGGGCAGGAGCTGACGACTTTTCATTTGTTTGACAGGAAGCATCTCTCTTCCTCAACCCAAAACCAAAACTGGAAATAAAAAGCTGAATGCACCTCCGAACACAAAGCTTTGTAATTTTGCGAGCTTTTCATTTCAGGTCTTCAAGGTTAATTCACTCAGTTGGAAACTACCCTGATCAGCACACACTGAGGTCAGATGCTCTGGGAGCTGAAAGGCTTTTTTGTTCCTATTTCTCCTCAATAATACATTTGCAAGGAATACAAATTGAAAGCAGTAAATATCCCACTTAAGAAAAAAAAAACTTTTCCCTCTCTAACCTCTGGGCTCGACGTGCCACAGGAGGGAACTTCACTTCATTACCCTCCAGCACCCTGATGTCAGCCGGGCCGCTGGTGTCGCCACATCAGAGATAAAAAGTGTGACCTCGGCTGACCCCCACTCTGAACATTTCTACCAATTGTGCATCATTAAAAGAAGATCAGGCAGTGAGGAAATGTTTTCTGTTCCTCTAATTATGTGTAATTTTTCCACTAATTTCATTCATGCAAAGAAAACCATTTCAGATGCAAATGAGTCTGACTGGATTATCATAATGTGTGCACACTCATTTCATATTTTCACCAAGCGTCGGCCCAAAACTTTTTTCTGACCATTTTAATGCGGCCACTTGCAGTCAGTGGATAAAATAACAGGAGCAGTCAGACCATCAGGGAGGTGATACAGAGCAGGTCTGTCCTTACCATCACACCAACCAACCGTATGTTAGCAAACATCACAACTACCAATCAGAATGAAACAGGAGTCATTATGTTAAGGAGAAGTTTTTTGTGACGGACTAATTCACATTTACTGCTCTAGCCCAGTGGTCCCCAAAGACCGGGTACTGGTCCGTGAGGCATTTGTTACCGGGCTGTACAGAAAGAATAAATAATTTATATAATTTCCGTTGTATTGACTGAGCGTGAAAGACGTTTTATTTTGAAAAATGACCAGATTCTCTCCAACTTAACTTTCGCTTGTGCCTCTTGACATGTCAATACGCTTGTCTTGGTCACATGATACGATGTATCAGATACATTACCCAAAAAATAAGCCCGCAAACTAGCGCAAATGAGTAAAAAAACAGTCGTCTATGGAGAGCTTCTTTGCAAAGGGGAAAAGGCAACTTAACCCTTTTACCCCAAACATTTAGCTGCTGACAGGAAGTGACGTGCCAATCAAATCACCGTAATTCCTCGGCTATTTGTGCTAGCGACATGATTCCCACTGATTCTGAAAACCAAACAGCCAAGCTTCCTTACGCTACCGTAATGTAGGTAATATGTATGGAATGCTGCACATCATGGCATGACTCCATTCCCTACAATACTACCATAATGTATGTAATATATACGAAACACTCCACTTGTTGGCTTTTATACTCGAGCACAACCTACGTGCGCTGTTTTGAAAATGTCGCTGTAGTTTCCCTCATCGGGGGTGTCGCTATACAGCTGGTATTGTCTTGGCCAGTACCAGCCGGTGGAGTTTCTTCTGCATTTATAGGCCAGTTCGGGTAGTTATTTTTACTTTCCGGTACAAGGAAGCATGCCATCACAACATGTGACTACAAAAGGACCAATCAGGAGAGATGATGTCTGCGACATCTTGCGCGTGGCTATGTGTGCACAGCGTGTGTTGCATGTGTCGGTCACGCTATGCGTCGGTCACGTGATGCAACGTGGCCGCAGTTTTGCACGTGAGTGCAGGAGTAAAGTAAAACTTTTAAGTAAGCTTTACAGTAAGTTGGTTTATGCTAGTCACTCAGTGTCTCCAGCGATTCTCTCGGTGTTAGAGGTTTCAATTTTATACCAGTCGTGTTATTTTATTTTTGCTTTATTTTTCTTTTGTGTTTTTTCCACATCTTGAAGGCCGATCTGCAAAATTAATACTTTCATAAAACTGGTCCGTGGTGCAAAAAAGTATTTTGGCAGTTAGACTGATGAAGTCATGGTGGGGTGACTTCCCTTTTAAAGGCTGTAGATGGGACTGGACCCAGAGTCCAGACACTGATTCAACAAACAGAGGTGAGAAACAAACCGACTCATTAAACTCATGAAAACAAAACAAAGAGGAAGGACTGCTGCTGTAATTAAGAGATGCTGCTGAGGTGAACCAGGAAATAACTGAACTGTGTCCCATCACATCACACTAACGGTTCAGCCTTTAAACTGGATGTTACTTCCTGTTCTGTTGAAGCTCTGTATGGGACACTTCAGTCAGGCTGCTGCAGACTGCTGTTTACAACTGGACATGACCTCATGATGCACAGCTCCACTTTCCATTCAGTTATGGGGGGTATGTTGCAGCCAATAATGTAATAACAGTTGTAATAACGGCTGTTATTATATAAATCTTCCATACATCAGAGGATGCTTGAAAACTGCACTTAACAGCAAATGACAAAAACAGTGTGAGCACAGGACCATTTGGTAGATGGTCGTCATCAGGAGACGGACTCTATTAAATGGACTGTGAAATTGCTTTGTCAGCAACGGACTACAAGGTCAGGGAGAAACTTCATGTCTGGAAGTTGAAGTCAATATGATCAGAAGTCATTGAAGTCCTCATGAGAAAATGTAAATCACATCCTGGTAAGCCTGTCCACTGGGGGACAACATGTCTCCTGCAGGAACCAAACACACAATTGTCCATTATTCACAACAGTTTATTTTGTTTTAACACATTTATTTCTAGGATTTATCAATGTTTGTTTATTTGTTTGTTTGTTTGTTTGTTTTCTCTGGGGTCCTGCAGTGGATCAGTGTCTGTGTCGCTGTCAGCTGACTGGACTGGACACCTGTCGGGGTCTCCTGCAGGTATTTCTTTAATTGCTGCGTCTGCCTGTGAGACCTCCACCTCCTCCTGTTGTCATCATGGATCACTAGGCTTGGACGTGCGTTCATTTCAATTACTGTGCAACGTTGTGCTGTGGCAGGGTGTTTTACTCAGAACCTCAGACTCCACTGCTGCTGAAGTTCTTCTCTATTTGGAGGCATTTCTTCAACTCCACAGCTCAAAACACTCAAGACATCCTGAAGTTTTTAAAACTCCCATATTTATATTATGTCAATGACTCCACTGAATCCTAGATGTCCCCAGTACATATGCTACTAATGGATGTGATGTGGGCAGCGACAGAGGAGAGGCTGAGAGTTGACGGTTCTCAGCCAAACAGGAGCAGCCTCAGACTGGATGTGAGTGTTGTTTCCACAGACAGTACATCTGCTGCGTGTCACAGCGTACTGCAGCATGCATCGCTGGCTGCTGCAGCTCATCAGCACACGCCTCTCACATGAAGGGCCAGTGAGGGGAAGTGCAACACTGCCTCACAGCGGCTCAATGACCGCCGGCCGAGCCGTCCCACGACTTCCTGTGCTGCGGGGCGGTGGAGGCTGAGGGGGTGGAGAGCAGCTGTGTGAGGCTGAGCTGAAGAGATAAGAGGAGATGAACAGTCAGTGTTCACCTGTCTGCTCCCGGTCTGAAGCATGATGCTCTGAAGTGATTTGTTGCCTGAGTATTGTAGCTTTTTGTTTGTTTTTTGAAGGGTTTTGTGTGAGTGTGTGTATGAGTGTGTGTGTGTTCACAGATTTTTCCTTCCTAATTATTATTATTGTTGTCATTAACGTTACAGAAATGTACTGTGAATTAAATAGACTGTAAATATGGGTCAGACAGACAGACAGACAGACAAATAGATAGATAGATAGATAGATAGATAGATAGATAGATAGATAGATAGATAGATAGATAGATAGTGTTAATCACTATTAGATACATCTCAGTGTTTACCCTTCAGTCTGCAGAAGATGTCATCAGGTGTCATCCAACCTCCACCGACCCTGAACCGTCTCTGACCATCTTCTCCTCCCCTCCAGCTGAACTCCTGCCCTTCATTGTCTCGTGCAGCCTATGGACAGCTGTCTTACTGTCTTCCTGTCCCTCCTCTCCCACACAGACTGTGCTGGGACCCTCTCCTCAGCTGGGAGCAGCCGGACTCGCCATCCCTCGTCCCTGCACAGTTGGACCAGGTCCTGACACTTGGAGTCTCCTTGCCTCCTTCTTCCCATGGGCCTGTGAGATCAACAGTTGAATGAAGCACTGGTTCTGTTTAAATACTGTTTGGTAATTAATGTGTCTTATTTATTTTTTTACTCACTTTATTTATTTATTAAATTGTTTTTGGCATCCTTGATGGCAGAAAATACCAGATATAAAAAGCTGAGTTTACTGGTTATTGCAAATGTGGACTGCACATTAATGTAAACCAACATTTAGAAAATAACCAAAATAGATAA
>OOFC01020710.1:2410-15560 GCA_900323345.1 Pseudochromis fuscus
TTTCAAATAAGTTCATTCATATTGCACAAAACCTGTGTGATGTTAAACTATTCGAGGTATCTCGACCTTTGGGTCACTGCTACAGACCAGGGTGGTCATTTATCAAACAGAATAGTCAAACATTTACAGACTCTGGCTCGTCCACCACTGTGCACAAAGTAGTAACGAGAAGTGCAACAACTAGACATGAAAAGTTATTCTGAAACATATGAAGCAGAAAACAATGATTGGTCTGAATTACAATTGGTGTCATAACATAGTTTGTCCTACAGGGACAAAAAACTAACAGCTGACAGCTAACTAGCTAAGTACCGTGTAGTTAGCTAGCTAGTTGTGAGCATGTATTCACACCAGACCCATCAGTCGCATGAGCAGTTTCTGAACCTTGGTCTAGTTTGTTAACAAGTACATTACCTGCCACTGCATTAGACCAATGGCAGGCATCTCACTCATACCCTGAGCTGTTTAACTATACTAGGACAGAACAGTGTTTTACTCTTGTCTCGAACCCGACTGATTTATCAGTCTACTGAGTTGATCAGTTATTATCAGTCCATCACAAATATATCACCAGCTAATGTTTTCTAATATCCAATGCAATATGCATTTTTTTTTTCAGAACTTATTCATTAGAAAATATTTGCAGTGATTTTGAATTGGAGTCATAACGCAGTTTGCTTAGCAGAGATGACAAGCTAACAGCTAACATTTAACTAGCTAACCACATAGCTAGAAAGTAAATAAACAGCTGAACTATTACTGTATGGCAACAAGCTAACAGCTAACTAGTCAATGGCTAGAAGCTAATGAGTTAACCACCCAGCTGGAAAGTAAATGAACAACATCCCAATCTTTTAGGATGCTAACTAGTTAACCATGTAGCTCCTTCCATCCATTGTCAGCTGGGTGGAAGATAATGTGTGAGCATGGTCTCACACAAAACTGTTTGTACAGGATGCAGTTCCTTCAACTGAACAATTCCAGTCATTGGATTTACAATATTTAATATATAAACTTTTTTTACTCAGCTGTTGTACTGTACTATCGTTTACAGGTACTTGTACTTTACTTGTAGTATTTTCATGGTTTCTGTTACTTCCTCCTTCCACTACATTTCAGAGGGAAATATTCTCCTTGTTATTATTCCAACAGATATAGTTCCTGTTCAGATCCATATTTCAGGGAGTAGGCAGTAAGGTGTGGGACTACTTCTCCACAGATGCTGATGGAGTCAAATCACTGCAACATCTAAATAGCGCCAGCTCAGAAAGTCACTATATTGGATACCATAATGGTAATCAATGAAGTTTTCCACTCTACAATCAGTATCAGGCTCTTACTAACAGCACCAAGATCGATGATCAGCTGATTGGTTGGCTGTATTCTATCTGGCTGCAGACATTTGGTGCGGGTGAAATTTGTTGTATTACCAGAGGACTTAAGGTTTGAGAGGCCGATTTTACACACAGCAGGCATCATGTCCACTTCCTGCTTCCTCAGTAAAAAATCTGAAAACCATCTCGGCAGCTCTCTAATTACTGGGTGAGTTCTAAAATCACTTGCTGCTGATCTCTGCCTCCCTCTGCAAACATATAAACTACCCTAAGGTTCACTGAAATTCAATAAGAGAGTGATATGTCAACATAACAATGGAAATTTAAAACTTTATTTGACAAAATGTAACTATTGTCATAGTATATAAAAACAAAGGTATCAGTTTATATTAATGAAAATGAAACCAGTGTATTAATGCCTGGTGTAAGTTACCTTTTCAGTGTGTGACGTGGATTACAACACAAAAGTGGATCAGTGAAAAAGCAGGTGAATGAAATCAGTCCATCTCACTGCACAGCAAAACATTGAAAAATCCAGCTCTTCCAATGACAACAAATCCATTTATCTTACATAAAATAGCAGAATGAATTTAAATGTGACCAAATTAAAACACTAACAAACTCACGTTGTCCAGCATCTTTGTGCTGCCATGTTTATACAGTAGCCTGAAAATGGTCAAATCTACAGAAGCCCTGAACTGCCACAGATCAAAAATAAAAATGGATCAGGATCCCGTTATAATGAGAAAATTATCTCGTTAAAACGAGAAACTTATCTCGTTATAACGAGATAAATTTTCTCGTTATAACGAGATAATTTTCTCGTTTTAACGAGATAAGTTTCACGTTTTAACGAGAAACGTATCTCGTTATAACGTGATATGATAACTTATATTGATGTTCGTGCAGAACACGTACATTTAAACAATAACTCTTATTGTTACATAAACATGGCGAGATTCTGCAGCTACTGCACACAGTGGATGATATTGTGATAAATATGCGGACACTAAGAAGGATTTTAAAATGCACGCGACTGTACAGGAGGAAGAATGAGTCCGACCCTCTGGTGGTAGCATCCTTTCTTACTGATCAGCTGGAGGCAACCGAAAACGTGAAACTTTTCTCATTATAACGAGATAAGTTTCTTGTTTTAACGAGATAAGTTTCACGTTATAACGAGATACAAATTTATCTCGTTATAACGAGAAAACTTTTTCGTTGTAACGAGATAAGTTTCTAGTTTTAACGAGATAATTTTCTCGTTATAACGAGATACTGATCCATTTTTATTTTTGATCTGTGGCAGTTCAGCGCTTCCATACAAATCAAACCCTAGATCAAGAACAGATAGATTCATGTTTTAACACTGAAGTGGCAGCTTGGTTGAAGTGGACCTATAGCACAGTTTATCATCCACCATAACACGGAAAACACAGTTTAAACTAGTTTTTGGCCTTGGGTTTGGACAAAGAATGAAGCTGAACTTGAAGAATGAAGTTTGATAAACTGACGATCAGATTTACTACTCAGCACAAGAACAAACAACAGGGTGTGAGTCATCTGTGTCAACCTCTAAAATCCAAATCTTTCTTGTAACTTAGATATTTTTGTGTATTTCAAAAAAAATTACAAAAAACAGTTTATTCAAGTGCAGTCAATGTAAGTCCAAATATTTAGTGATATTCAGAGAGAAATTAATTTGCATCTTCAACAGTGAAACATTGTTGGCTGCAAGAGAGGATACGCATCATGCTGTTATTTGGTCAACGGAGAGACATCATGTACATCATGGAAACAGCCGAGTCTCAGACAGAGCGAACACCTGACAGAGCAGTGAGTCAGCAGCTCCACAGCTCTGCATGCCAAACACACATCCTCATCACCACACTCAACACTCCAGGCTCAGTGGTGACAAATAAAAGGAAAATACAACGTATATTCAGGGACACACAGGGATGGCAACAATGACAAACCATTGAGCTCTCCACAGTTAAAAGAGGAGGCTGACAATGATGATGACGAAGGGCAGGGGGTGGCAGCCTCTGTGATCCTCTGGCTCTGTGGGAGCGACTCCAGTGGAAAATAGTCCCCATTGCTAATCCATGGCCAGCTAATTACAGCTTTGATCCCCTGAGCATGTGCAGTGTCGGTGGGAGGAGGCGACACAACACGGGGCTCAGAACAGTTAAGGCTCCATGTGTGTTGGGTCACAGACATATCAGAGAACTCACAACTGCTGGGGGTGTGCAACAAACAAACAATGTCACACATCATTAGTCAGTTCAAATACTAACAATACACCAACACTAGTACTTAAAATGGCAACTAAGTGTTCTGCAATTAGAGTTTCCAGAGTTTGAAGAAATCTGAAATGCTCTGAGATTAAAATGGATTTTTTTCCCCCCATAAGAAGATAAAAAGACACTTTTTAATAAATATAAATAAATGAAAAATGTACCACTTCACTCCCAGAGAATTTACATTACTTTTTCATAAAGGTTTTACAGTGATCCCTCCTCGATCGTGGTGGTTGCGTTGCAGAACGCCGTGTGAAAGTTGAAAATCTGCGAAGTAGAAACCCTATGTTTACATGGTTATTTTATATATTTTAAGCCCCTATAAATCCCCCCACACTCTTATAAACATTTCCCACACAGTTGTACAGTATACAGTATCATTTGAGGCATCACAAAGGACTTAACTAGGCACAAAAATCACAAAGATAAGCACAAAACAGCACAAAAGTTCACACCTTACGTGGTGAACACGCCGATACTGAATGAGCAAGACAAGATGCTATTTTGTGACATCGGGGAATTGGCGTGAAGCAAATTTTTTTCTCGACTTTTTCATCTCACACAATGTAACTTTTTCATCTATTCGTGTCTTCCCATTCACTTATTACGTAATCCCGTCACACGACAAATTCACATTGCGTTCAGTGGGAACGAAAGGTCATGCAAAGCAGAATCTAATGCTGAATCTAATGCCTTTGCTGAGCCAATCAGCGCCCATGATGCATAACCACGTAAATACTGTCCCAAGTATGAAATCATCTGTGCTACTGCTTAGCTCGATCTGAGCAAATCAGCCACATGGCAATAGCATCTCATGCATGAAATCAACTGGGCAGACCAATTGAGGAAGCATGGATCAGAAATAAAAAGACCCATTGCCCACAGAAATCCGCAAAACAGCGAAAAATCTGTGATATATATTTTGATACACTTGCTTATAAAATTCGCGAAAGAGTGAAGCCGCAAAAGTCAATGCACGATATAGCGAGGGATTACGGTACTTAATTCTCAAATACCCCTTTTCCACCAAACAGGTTCCAGGGCCAGTTCCGGGCTGGGGCTCGAGCCAGGGCTCAATTGGTTCAGAAGCCGGTCCTCCTATGAACCGGTTTGATTTTCCATCAGGAGGGGGCCAGGTTGGGGCCGTGTCATGTAAAACATCAGTACGTCCCTGCATAGGGAGCTGGTTCACAACAACCGGCCACTAGCAAGCTAGCTGCTGTTAACAAACTACTGTTACCCTGTTACTATCAGTCCATGAAAAAATTATTTTTTTCAGCGGATCTTCTAGTTACAACATGTTTGAGTTAACAAAGCAGTTTTGCATTGCTACGTGCGGTATTCATTCATTTTTGGGAATTTACGATGTCCTTCCTGATCCCATATGACAGCGAAGCGCAGCCTCACTGTAATAATGTTTAAATGGAGGAGTTATCGTGTGCATACAAGTGCTGTTCCTGGTTTTACAAGTCTACACTGGGATCCAGAGCCAAAACAGTATTTTCATCACTTTACTATTCTACTATCGCTAGCTGTGTTTCCACCGTCGCTCCTCCAGCTCCTGGCGTAGTCGCTGCTTAATCGGTGCTAAGTCTGGCCCGGCAAAGAAGTGGGGACAGAGGTGGCCCCTGTTTTAAGGGCAGGGGCTGGTTCTCGCAGCGGTGGAAAACCAACAAACTGGGACCAAGTCAGGAACTGGCCCTGGAACCCGTTTGGTGGAAAAGGGGTAGGAGACCCCTGCTGAACCGAGACCCAGAACAGTCACTCGGTGTTTCTGGAGGAATCTGAAGAAACTCCTCTGATCTCTGCTGTGTGGTAAAAGGCTCAACAAAGATAAATCAAACTATGGTTACTTTGCTGTTCTCTAAAACCTTTGTTCTCCTCTATCCACTGGATCTACTCAGTCTCTCCTCCTTTATTACACCTTCCTGTTTTTTTTGATCCTGTTCACTGTTTGCTATTTTTTTTCCCCCTCTCAAGCACTTTTTCGTTCAAAGCTTTTTGAGAGGGCCATTCCCCCCTGACGTTTACAAATGAAATGAATGAAAACCATTGGTACGTGGCTCCTCTACAGGGAGACGCTCCATTATACCTTGGTTTACTCAAACAGAAGCCTCCCCGTGATTGGCTGAAAGCGGGGACTGAAAAGGGTTACCCTAGATAGCAGGGGGATGCAAGGAAGTGGAATAATGGCAGGCTTAGAGAGAGAGAGAGCCTTGGCCAATGTTTTTTAGCTGTTTGAAAATTGATTTATTCTTACCGATCCAACAAACCCCATGTATTCTCAACCAATGGATGAAGGATGAAAGGTATCATTTGTCAGAAACCCACTGGTCCACTCAAGAGAACAGAAATTGTTTGTGAACATGGATAAAAATCCCGTATGTACACGCCACAGTTATGTGTCATCGAAGTTGCTTTTTCACTTCCGACTGCAGCGACCACAGTGAGAAATATGGGTAAACTTTTAGGGGCAAGAAATATGTTTTTTTTTTGTGGTCCCCCTTAAAAATCTTTCAGTTGGATTTCAGGATTTTCCCCCAAAATAGACGCCTGCATTAACCTGTGAAATGTTGTGAGAGCATAGCATAATAGAGTCTTTAAAAAGGATGTGTTCAACCTTTTCAGTGTGGAGAAAAGGGAAGAACATCTCTATTTTCTTTCATCCTGTATCCCAGAATGGCTGTTATGTTTTCCTCTCCCCTGAGAAGGAGTTAACAACCTTGAAGCTTTGTAAACATCAATGGTACGTGGAATAAAAAAAAAGAATATCAAAGGGATATTTCCTATGAAAGCAAACATCTGCTATGATAAGTTATCATCATCTTTTATCTCCTGATCAATTCATACAGCATTTTTCTTCTTTTTGACTACACCCATTTTCTTCTTTTTTATTGCACTGTTATCTTGATAAACAGTGATGTTTATCACATCCTGGCTATTGTTTTGATGTTATTCATGATTTCCAGCAATTTAAATGACATGACAAAGAGAGGCGGCATTAACGATCTTGTATTGTTAATATTAGTGGAGAGACCAGCGGAGCCAAATTAGTGGGAAATAAAACAAGAGACCTTTATGTTGGAGAAACCTCAGTAGATGCCAATCAAGCAAACTGAAAGACAGCTCTGAGCCCTGGGAGGGATGTAATGGAGTTCAATGTGAAGGCAAGGACGCTTCCCTCAGTAGACAACAAAACACTAATACACAGAGCAGCGTGCTGAAATAAAACACAATCAATTCAAACAACAACACCGCTGTGCTGGGACCCCCCCATCCAGGGGCTTCCAGTCTTTCACAATCCTGCACCGAACGCCGGCCCTCCCCGACTCTCCGTGTTCACATCCAGCCCCACTTCCTCCCATCATAAATCTGGATAAATCCACAAACCACTGTCTGGCATGCTCCATCTGTCTCCCTCACTCATGTACTGCTAGAGAAAACCTCTCTGCATCCCTGGCTGCCAGCAGGCTGTCCTCCAGGCTCACTTAAAAAAGAATGAAACCGAGAAAAAAAGGGGGAAAAAACCCGGCTGACTGTGGACCGTGAAGACGGGATGAAGACCCTCCTCTACATTTTATCACTACCGTTACTCATCTGAGTAAAACAAACTTTCAAATACAATTACCAAACCCTAAAGCTACTCACCCGTGACGCAATGTGATGTGATTCAGACTGAATGAATTCAAAAATCATATTTGGGTGTGAGGATTTCATAGCTTAAATGCATGCATGGGTCATTTATTCAAGATTATTTAGCATCTTTGCTTCTTATCCTGAAAATGTAATGAAACAAAAGCAAAAAAAATCAGTGATAAAGTTGGAAATTAAAACACTGATGAATAAATAATTTCCTCCCGGATTTCTTGCGCATGTTGTTCACATAAAAATGACATCAGGTGGGTTTAAAAATAGGCAAGACCATGAGCGTTTTTGCGTCAGACTGTGGCAGTGAAATCAAGCCTTAAATTTTATGGACGGTGTCGGAGGCGAGCAGCAGGCGTCTGCAGACGAGTGCAGTCACACTACAACAGGCCTTTGATATCCACCAACAGGGAGCACAGGAGGAGGGCACTCTGCATCCACGGTGGCATACTAAAACATACATGCAAGCTTACACACGAGCCCTGCTCCAGCAGACCACAGCCCAGCGGTCCAGACTGGGCTCATTACATCCCACCCACCCCTTCCCACCACTACCACCGGGGTCCTGACCACACAGTGGGTCGACGCCCAGCCACAGGGGTCCATGTGTTAGCATTCAGCAGAGTGAGAAACAACAACACCAGTGGGCTCATATCATCATCCACCTCACAGCTCCCAGGGCCTGACATCTCCTCACGGTGCTATTGTTTCGCCTGAGCGCTGCTCTCTTGCCCTTTTCTCTCCACTACAGCGCGCAGGAAAGGGCTTCACAGTCGGGGGGTTGGGGCTTGTTTAGACAGCAGGGGACCCCGTCGGCGCTCCGGCACTCAGTGGCAAACATCAAATATGATTGGTCAAGGGAGGCAAAGGGGAGTTTGACAGGAAAATAATCTGACCATTCCAGGTGCCTGGAGTATTTTATCATCTGTGTATAACACAAGATATATCAGAGGAGAAAAAAGATGGTGTTTACCTGTTGACGAGAGCGACGGCCCGAGAGGATCCGCAGACATAAAAAAAAAAAAAAGAGGGAAAAGCATTAGTTTGTTAGCTTTATGTATTCTGTGAGACTGTGCCAGGCGTTAATATGAATTTACACAAGACATAAACAGGATTAAAAAAGGGAGATATTTTGACTAAAGAAAGCCTATGAAGCTTCACTCTTTGAAGCAACTCTGTGAGTTTTTGTTTTCTGTTTCAGCTCTTGCTTGTGTTTGATGTGGAGATGAGTGACAGACAGCTCCCTTGTACAACAGACCGTTTCAACGAGGCACTTTTGTGGGGGGTTTTTTCTTGCTAAATTGGATCCGGAGAGAACAACAGGTGATGGGTTTCCAGACTATCAACAGCTGTAACTCTACTTGTATTGATTAGATGTCTTCACAGTGTTTATGTAAAGTATCCCACAATACAGTACTCGTGTGTGTTGACCTTGGTGTTACCTGCCCAAGGACACTGAGGACCACAGGCTGCATCAAGACACTCAATTTACTGTATGAGACCGCTGACACATATTGATATATGCATGCACTTCCCACGACTACACTCTTAGTCACATACGGAGGATAAATCAAAAGGGCAGCGCAACACTTTTCTCAAGCCAGGGAGTGAAATGTAATTTAATACAAACTAAACACACTGGCAGCCTTCACAAAACTTAGTGTAATGAGTGAAACAGCTGAAACGTGGGACACCTGAGTGATGGGTGGTGGAGGGTCTCTGTTTAATACCGCTCATCCAGGTCCGGTCTGATTATGATAATCAGCCAGGAAAGCCACTGATGAGCTGGCTGTCCCAAATGACTTTCCTCATGGGTAAAAAAAAACAAAAAAAAAAAACTGCTCCCACATAGTTTATGTTAAAGCATCTTTTGATTTATTCATCTCATGCTCCCACCAGCAGCCCCCTTTATTCCCGGGACCCTCTGTAGTTGCCTGCAATCTATTACTACATTCATATTACAGCAGACGAGCTTTTTGCATTCTGTGTGAAATGGGTCTGCAGACGGACCACCACCTGTCATCAACACAAACAGCCTGCTATCAACAAAAACAAACTAAAAACTGTGTCACACCATTAATGTGGGCTACTGATGCAAAACCACTTGTCTCACCATGATCATGTTTGTGCTCGGCTATAATATTGCTTTCTTTGGTTTTCTTATTTGTGTGAGATGGAAACAATTTATTTCTTCTTTACATATAATACAAAGAGTGATGATGAAACCAGCAAGGGCATTTGGTTTTCTGTCTGTTAGAAGACAGGAGACCCATTGAATTTCATGAATAAATGAATGAATTAAAATTCATCTAATCATACTTCAGGAATCCCCCCCACCACCCCACCCAACCCAACACACACACACACACACACACACACCCATTGCTAGACTGCCGAGGAACCTCCGTCAGTACTTCTACTCGCAAACAAACACATTTAATCTTGGAGTACACAAAGAGGGGGGTTCACTATGGCGACGGCACGTATCACCTTTTGCAATATGTCTCTTTGTGCATGCTTCTTCATTAGGATTCATGGATCATCAATGAAAACAATTCTTCGTCTCTCATTTGGCACAATGTGAGTGATTGTTTGCACACCAACATGAGGGAGATGAAAATATGGACTCTCCATTTTTAGACTAAATAGATTTTTGTCCTGCCTCTTGGTACCAAGGCTGTAATATATCTGTCCAGTGAATGACTGCAAATAGCAGTTCAAACATAGTTGCACATTGATTTACCATAGTTTTATGAACAGATTAAATGGCGGGTTATATGTAGATTGTTGTGTTGTAGACTTTATGGGGATTGAGGCCCGACTCCATCAACTTATTATCATTGAAACTCTGAATGTTGGCGCAGAGATTTATTCCAAATTTATTTAAAAAATAACATTTAAACAAGGAGGGCCAAGCTGTACATTTGTATACTTATTCCTTCTTGACAGCGCTACAGGAGCAAGCTGTTTCAAAATGAGTCTGGAGACCACAACATGCTCTAATTGATATGACCTTTAATTGCTCATTCAGTGCAGAGGAAAGAAGAGGAAGACATCAAGCCAGTCCACTGTGGCTCGGGCTAAAGAGGCGCTGTGTAGATTGGCCTACACTCCCAGGCCCCGTGGACATAATTAAACCTGAATAACAAACACTTAGACAAGTGCTCGACTCTCCTGAACAGGATTCAGAAAACATCCAGGACACCAACTCAGGGCTCTTTTAGTTGGTCCTTCGATCAGAGTGGATTTGTTCGTGTGTTGAGTTTAATTGGAACCTCGACAATTATGGCCGACAAAAAAAAGGGTCCTGTTATTCATGGTAAAAAGAAAAATAAATGGTTAGTGGCTCATCGACTGGTCTACAGTTCATCTGAACTATTAAAGAGGCTCATTAAAAAAAACAGAAATGAAGGATAACATGTTTTCATATTTATTTAAAAAAAATAAATAAAGGTAACTAGAAAAGCAGACCTCAGCCCAACATTTCCTCCATATTGTGACTTCCACCAAAGATATTACTAGTATTAGTCTTGTGTTTATTTATATTAATATTAGCTCCACAGCGTCGTGGCTGTTTAAAGATGTCTGTTGCATGTTTCTAGCTTCATTTTTTTATGATGCAAGTTTCAAAGATGGATTTTTTCATATTCTGGATCATATTATCTGAAATTATTCCTTTATCCAGATCAATCTTTGATATATTGTAGACCATGTTAGAAACTTGTCCTGTATTTTTTTTCAAAGTGTCTTGACCATTTTTGGTGGAGTCATATGTATAAATGTCACATATGGTCCTATCTCCCAATGTTAAAGAATCCTTCAAAACATTCCTGGATCCAGACGGTGATCCGGATCACTTCCAAAATCTAATCATTTGTTCCTGATCCCCATCTGGACAATCCCTGAACATTACATCCAAATCCGTCTGTAAATTTTAGAGTTATTTTAGAAACCAACAGACAAACAGACAGACCGTGGTAAAAACACAACCTCCTTGGTGGAGGTAATAAAAGTCCTGAACTGATAATGTAATAATTTTTGGCCAATAACGTAATAACTGAGCCATAATAGTAACGTATTAACTGAGCCAATAACGTAATAAATCATTAGGTTATTGGCCTATTACATTTCAAAAAGGGCAAATTTATTACATTATTGGCTGTTATTACATTATTGGCTTCAACATGTGTACTGTAGCTTTAAATACTTGGACCGTCTCCACATGTGGTTTAGATCAAATCTCAATACATTTCAGTGGTCGTTCACACTTGTATTCAGTGCTGTCCATTTGCGATCCGATCACCAGAGACACATCTTAAAACCAAGTGTGAACAGCTCCTATATGTCTTTATATATGGAGCAGTTTGCAGACGTGGGGACGAGGATTGTCTCTGCAGCTGCACCCAGTAAAGCACAGAGACCTTTTCATTAGAGCTGACAGTCTGATACATATCACAAGCAACAACCGAGCCATTTTCTGTTGTTCTGCTTCCGTTTCTCTTCCAGCGACACAAACACTCGCCTCAGCAACAAAGAGACAACAGTAAAATCTCATTGTTTCCCTCTGTTGCTGCCAGCTCTGAGTGCTCCTTTATTCCTGCTGCAGACCTCTGTGTCCTGTGCATCGCTAACACTTGGACGTCTTTACAGTCGCACAGATCCAGAGATAACAGGGACACCAAGAGCTGTCCTGAAATGACCAGGGAGCAAACATCAACCTGGAGGCGTGTTTTCCAGCAGCGTGTTATGACAACAGGCCGTCCTCAGATGACCCAGCAGACAGACAGACAGACAGACAGACAGACAGTAGTAGTTGTAGTAGTAGTTCCTGTTCCCAAACAGACAAACAGTCAGCGGGGTCAGGATAGACTGACTTTCACAGGTATCAGCAGAAAAAGTGTGTCAGGCTGGAAAAACTTTCCTGAAGTTTGTACGGTCGGCCTGATAAGCCAGTGGAGGCTGGTGCACCGCAGCCGCTTTATATTACATAACATACAGAATATAACATTTGCAGTATAATGGAATCTGATATGAAGTCCGTGCTCCTGGACTCCTGAATAGACCATATGCTGTTTTAATTTCTCCATGAGAATAGAGGAGTACGGTTCACACTATACAATAATGTCCTTATCGACTACTGGAAGATGCACACGCTGTGGAGAACGGACTTTTAATTTGTGTTTCCCGCAATACTTTTTATTTGGTTCAACTCTGGGAAGAATAGGTTTGGGAAAGCTGTGCCAATATAAAGAAAATATATTCTGTTGAGTCTATTACATCAGTTTACATTGGCCAGTTCTGGTCCAGTCATGGTGAAGCTGATTGGTTTGACATCAGTACAACACAGGATGTTCACTATGGAAGTAGATGATGTTTGGTTGAAACATCTGCCATTAAAAGAACCAATTAAAAGAATGTTGACCTTAGAGGAGGTTCAGGACCCCAAAGCATCAGCATAGATACTAGTGTTGTAGTCAAGACAGTACCAACCGAGACCAAGATATTATCCAGACTAGAGAGTATCCAGACCAAGACAAGACCAAGACATTTAGACGTCGAGACCGAGACAAAACCAAGACATTTGGAGGTGCCAAGACATTTGGAAGTCGAGACTCAAGACAAGACCAAGACATTTGGAGGTCAAGACCAAGACAAGACCAAGACATTTGGAGGTCAAGACCAAGACAAGACCAAGACATTTAGATGTCGAGACTGAGACAAGACCAAGACATTTGGAGGTCAAGACCAAGACAAGACCAAGACATTTGGAGGTGAAGACCAAGACAAGACCAAGACTCTATATATCAAAGAAAAAACCAGAACCAAACAGAACCAAATTACCAATATCTTTTTTTTTATATATTAAGTTGA
>OOFC01020711.1:8707-31144 GCA_900323345.1 Pseudochromis fuscus
TTTTTTTTTTTTTTTTTTTTTGTTTGAGCTGTATGCACTGATGGGAGGTTTTTTTGCAGTTTTATAGTATTTAAAGCATTTTGCATTTGCAGCGGGACAGTATTGCAATAATGCACTTTCGATACTTGAATTTGTGTAGACGACCAGAACGGAGGGAGTTGGAAAAAGGGAAAGTAGCCTGGACGTCGCCCAGTGGAGGACACGAGAAGAGGAGTAGCTATGCCTTTATTTTGGGAGTAATAGGACTAATATCAGATTTAATGTGGAATAGTAAGGAATGGAATAATAACTCACTGCTTAATAAAAAAAAAAAAACTTCTGAGTCCTGTTCAGCTGTGTGTTTGTTAGATTAGGCTGTGCTTCACATCTTATACACTAAACCTGTCGGGTTGTTTTAACCTAAAACTGGGTAAATGGTGGACTAACTAAATGCTGGGTTAATTTAACTCAACATCTTGGTGCTAATACCCAACATTTTGGTGTTTTTATGCCCATGTTACTGGGTTAAATTAAGCCAGCATGTAGTTAGTCCAACATTTAAAAAATAAGATTTGACATTTGAAAAATAAGACGAAGTTATTCTACCCTTTGTTGAGTTATTCTTACTGGAGGTCGTGCGTCACGTCAGTAAGAATAAACAGCTACTGAGATTTACTGTAGCTTTACTGTCCTAATGTTTGGCTTGATAATTATCTGGAACAAGTTTTCAATGATGAGACTGAATGTACTTGTAATATATGAATTATTGTAAAAGTATAGATTTTGCTGGGTCCTGCAAAAAGTCCCAAATCTCACATCTCGTTGGATTGGTCCAACACACCAGAAATTCTTCACACTTCACAGGGGTTTAACTTTCAGATATGTAACCTCGAGGCAAATAATTGGTTTTATCCACAGACTGTATTGAGACACTGACGAAGCAACCGGGGCTCAAAAATAAGGGCAATGTGTGAAAAGTGCAGTACCCCTGACAGCCACTAGATGCTGGCTACAAAAACCTCTTGATAAATTGATACTCGGCTTGAAAAGGAGAAAGTTTTAGGGGTGTGGTTTGTTTGATTCAAGTCTCACACATGGGATGGACCCGCCTCCTCACTCCTCCTCCAAATATGGTCACTTCTGTGTTCAAGAACCCAACATGGTGATGTTCAAATGCAAGACAGGCCGGTCCACAAACCAACGGGTGACATCACATTAGATTGATCCATGCAACAGACAGTCTTTTAGCTGTAGCCATAATGTTTTTTACTAGAATTATTACATGTGCCTACTATGGAGCTTCCCATACGTACTGAAGAGCTTCAAAAATAACTGAATTTGCATTTAGCTGAAACATGAATCTGGTTTGTTGTACAGTTGTCCAACTACTAATACAAGAAACACTGTAGAGCATAGAGGTTTTATTTGACTATTAACATTGAAAATAAATTACATTAAATAGGTTCCCCTGTTCTCCAGAATAACAGAATTATAAAACTTAAATACAAAAGTTTAAATAAAACTCAATTTATAAAAAATCTTTTTTTTATCCATTTCCCCATTACAAAATCTTTTACTCACAATCCCAGTTGTCAACCAAATACAAAACTTTTAAAAGCCTTATTCTAATTCCTTACTCTGTTTCCCAACTGGAAATGTTGCACATTCTATCGGTCTTGATTGTGATGATTGTAGTACTGAAACCTTCATTGTATTTACATCCAGCAACTATCAGAGAGAAAGGCCGGGTGAAACCGAGAGCACTTTGTGACAAACAGAAAAAATAAACCCAAGTAAATGTCCCAATTTCATACAATAGTAAGATTCTGATCACATTTAAGAAAAAAAACCTACCACATAAGATTATTATTGATGATGATTCAAATTCTTTCAGCACTTTTGGTTTTGCTGGGACCTTAAGAAGCTGTTGCCTGGGATCAGTTATTTTAATATAACTCGATTTGGTACCATTATGATTCCCCACACAGTTGTATTTACTTACAGTTGCATGACATAGAATTTGTATTTTCACTCACAGCAAATGACTTACTTGCAATGTAACAACATAAATTTACATGATTTGACATTTCTCTCTGAAGACTGATGGGAAGATGATGAGGGAGGTCCACCCTGGTGAGGTAAGAGGGGTGGGGGATTATGTTAGACCAAGCTTCAGCGTACACTCAATGTGCTGAAACCAGAATGAGTGTTCGGGGACGACTCCACGGTGTCGCAACTGCAAACCCGTCCCCAGGAGGCCCTTCCAATTCTTACGACACTCCTTGCAAATTCTGACGTCGGTGGTCGTTTTCATTTATGGTCCAACAACCCCAAAACTGGGGTTTAAAGCTGCTGCTGCTGCTGTCCTCAATCGGAAAATCGACACTGCATGTAAGTCTCATCTGAAGCGGAGTAGCCAAACTTTTGGTAGAAAGCCACATTTTTGGGTGCACACTCCAGAGTGATTTTATAGCAATTCAGTTTTTTGCTGAGGAGAGTAAGAGTTGAAACTAACCTACAGGGAGAAACAAGAAAGGGGAAGATGGTTTATAAAAAGTAAATGAGCAGAAATCAGAAGATATTTCCAAAATAAGTCTCTGATATAAAGAATTTGCAGATCTGTTGGAATTTGTTGCACAAAGTCAATGTCAGACAGACACTGGCCAACTCACAGTTTTCCCAGCTGCTTCCCTCTGCACACGTCACTGACTACCACCTCCTCCACCCGGCCTCTCTGCAAACAAAATGAAACAGACTTCACAAACTTGACTTTTGCTTATGGTGGTAAACTGGGTTAATAATTATCAGACTTCTAATAACCAATACGCTAATGAGTAACTTATTTATGGAACTGGTGTTAAGAGCAATTACATTTGTAGCCACTGCTAATTACACACACATGATATACCTTGGCACAGGAGTGGATGTACTTGTGTTCAGTAATCAATGTAGCTGTAGCAACAATCTGTCCCATATTTGTGTCCTCCACCACAATGACATAGTAGTCTCCTGTGGTCTTCATATGTTCAAACTTCTCTGGAAGTCAACAGAAAACATATCATGGCCTTTTAAACCCTCTAGAATAAGAGTTTATAAAAATGTACGTAGGGATTTAAAATTAAACTTACTTAAAAACTGCTCTGGTGTGACATCTCCTGTCTGGGTGAGTTCAGACAAAACCTTAAAGAATCCTGAAATACAAAAAATATATAAAACGGCAGAGATGGTGAAAATGACTCAGATTCACTCTTGATAATTCTTCACTGTAATTTTTGGATTAAATTTTTTAATTAAATTCCAAACGTTTTTCATATTAGATATCAAGGAGCAAAACCAATGTCATATTCTCACATATCCAGACTCACCTCTGTTGAAATCTGCCAAGCGGAGAGGCCTCAGCACAAAGCCTTCCCCTGGGCCTGACGGGGAGATGGGTGGACTGAAAGAGACAGTGTTGCTACTCCAGTCGAGCTCCTGCAGCAGCGAGGGCTCAAAGAGTGGAGTCTCGTCCAGCAGCATTCCACAGTCTAACTGAAAACCACACACACGTACATCAAGAGGTGACACCCATGAATTTTCTTTTTTAAAAGGTTTGGCACTACACCAAACCTTGAGTCTGTGTTCATGTAGTCAAATATGTTTGTCGTGAGAGAACTTTGACCTGACAAATACAACTAAAGTTTTCATTACTTACTGGCTAACCAGCTGGCATGGGCTCACCCGCACCAGGAATATAATACACATCCTGTTTCAATACACTACTATAGGGTAGTACATTCATTCATGTGTTTCTATCCAGGATAGGCCCCAGGCTCAGTCCAGGATGTGTAATTTGAGAGGACCAGGGAGCAGCTAACACTTTTAGCACTGCTGTCTTTAACACGGTCACTTTCACAGTATTTCCCACTTTAACTAAGACCCGCGCGAGACTTAAATCTCGTTTCCATGGCAGCAAAACATAACTACACTACACTGCTGTGTCTTCATCAGAAAAGCCACGCGAGTATATCACAGGAGTCAATGAATTGAGTTAAATGTCAAAAAGAGGAAAATGAATTGTGACATTCAACCAACGTGTTGAGTAAATCAAACACTTCAACAGCCACGGTGCTCTGGCTAGCTAACATGACGTTAGCCACAGAGCTCAACTATCAACCTCAACCGAGTCCGTTTGCTAATAAGTAACTAGCTTAGGCTGTATATACAGACTATGGTAACTAGCAACATTGCGACATCGGTACAGCATGGGATCGCTCTCATGTGTCGTCTACATGAGGCCACATTCACGTCAGCAAACCCATCCAGAGCTGTAACTTCACACTTCACACTGAACGATAGCTTACCTTTACCCTGGGCTAGGATGTTAGTAAACGGGTAACAACCTAAAACAATAAAGCCAACAGCAGACGGTCCAGCGCAGTTCCCACAGGGAGGTAATGTACAGTGACAGTCGGGCAGCTCTTCTAGTTTTGAATGAGGCTGAGCTACATCATTAGGATGAACACCGTGGGTGTTTTCTACTGCTGATCCGCCTGCTACAAACCCTTCTGTATGACGTGGCAGAGGCGCTGAGTTATTTGGCGCAGCCCTATGACGTTAACAATAATAATGATAATAATAATGAGGATGATAATAATTCATCCTTGACTCCAAGCGGATGTCAATAAATGAGATAAATTCATAGCTCTCCAAATTTCTAGATAGTCACCCACTTGTTTAATCACGGTTCATATTCACATGCATTTTGCACTTAGGAAATATTGAAATAAACATGAAATTGATTGTAAAAATGTGATAACTTATCTTGATCACAAAAATGATTTTAAAAAACAAATATTTATATTTCCTTTTCATTCTAATTGGGAAAAGAAACCCCCAGTTTCTATAAAAATAATAAATTATAAAATTGCCACCACCTTCTTTTCAATGTACCTTATTTCATAATATTCTATGTATGTACCATATAAATATGCATCTTGTCTTGTACTTCGCACTGTCCCTTATGATGATTTGTAGAGCACATCTCTATAATTTGTTCTATGTTGCCAAATAAAGGTCTGGAAAAAAAAGGACTCCAAGCTGATGTAAATTAAAATCATTTCATATTATATCATTTTATTTTATTCCCATCTGATTATCTCAGTGTAATGAGAGGTTTAACCTGTCTGCGGTTAAATGAAGTAAACTGGAAATCACTGCACAATGGGAGGCTTCACTGTTGTTGAATTTATTGTAACTTTATATAAGTATATAAGAGGCCTTTCTACAGCAGTCTGTGTTTGGAGGTGGTTTACATCTGTAAAGCCAAGCCCAGGAGGTGTTTGTCTAATAACAATACTAATAAAAAGCTATCAAACAAAAGATGCAAACAATTGTTTGTTAAAAAGCTGTAGAAGCTCTGTTTATTGAGAGTCTTTTGTATTACATATTTTACAAAAACTAGATTTACAGAAATTATCCATTTAGGCACAAAAATACAGGAAAGCTCAGTCCAAAAAAGCATTTCAGTTTTGATTAAATTAGTAATAATTATGAAAGGTAACTCATGGACATTGAACTCTAAAACCTAAATCCTATATTATCTTTTTTTTTCTTATTTTTTTTTTTTTACAACACTCCTAAACAGAGTTTGAGCAATAAAATTAATACGTAATGAAGATCACAACACTTGAGCTTTTAGTGGAAGTCTGTGGGCTGTTCTTTGGGATAAAGTGGAAGGAAACAAAAGCACTTGTCTAGATTCATGCATAACTCACCCCCAATCGCCCTTTGCACTGTACTGACAGACAAAAATGAAACAATTATAATACACTCATTTGTGTCTATTGATATGTCTCAACCAGCTACAGATTCAGTAAAATTTAAAACAAAACCAAAAAGCTTCAGGGGCTCAGTCCATGTTGTACATTGCTGTGCATTATCAAAGGTCTGTGAGAGGACAATTATGTTCTCTGCAGGCAGGATTTTTCAATTA
This sequence comes from Pseudochromis fuscus, assembly GCA_900323345.1. Taxonomy (NCBI): domain Eukaryota; kingdom Metazoa; phylum Chordata; class Actinopteri; family Pseudochromidae; genus Pseudochromis; species Pseudochromis fuscus. The sequence continues at coordinate 14,661 of OOFC01020711.1, forward strand.
GCAATCGATAATTAGTTTAAAAGCCTGCACAAATAAATCTAAACATTTAAAATTTCTTAATTAAGATTCTCAGTCAAGAATATCCAGAAGCATTAGGTCTAAGTCAGCTGGATTTGCTGTTGTCTTAAAAAGTTTTGGTGCAACTGCAGGAAGCCTCACCAGTTCTAGTGGAAGAACAAGAGCTTCCCTAATAAACGGATGAAGCCTCTTGAACAAAACGGCTTCAAAATGCAAAGCAGCAAGTCCAGCTGCTGCCGACTTCTACATACTTTATAAAATGATAGAACCCCATCTCATCAGCAGGGGTAATTTCGAAAAGTGAGGGGAGAACATCTGTTGTACAAAATGCAATACGTCCCCCTTTGCTGCGAATGCACCTCAAGGGTCCAGTGTTGGAGAACAAAAATTTACATGCCAACTTCCCCTGTTCTTAAATAATAAAATGCAAACTGTTTGCAATGGGTGATATTACACACTAAATACAGAAGAACCCATGCGGGTCAAAAACACTTTGTTTGCAGCATTTCTTTGATAGAAACATTCATATTTGACAGAAAGGCTGAACAATACTAAAGTGACATTCTCTTACTCCAAGGTAAGAACCGTGTTATTTTGCCTACACTTAATTCACAGTTGAAACTCATAAAATAATAATAATACACAGATACAACAGATGAGTTTCTCCATTCAGAATACGGAGCTTTCTGCCATGAGAAAACAAAACAAAAAAAAAAAAAAAAGGCAAAATATCTGATAAAAGAAAAACCAAGACCATATAGTAGCCTTATCTAGTCATGACACCTAGAGTTACAGCATCTTGTAATCCTCCCCTCAAAGCAAAGCATGCTCATGTTTGACAGCCAGTCTGTTAAAGGTGCTGGTTGCAATGTGTGGCACGTGAACAAAGGGCAATGCAACCTTGCATTTCTTGACTTGCACTCATCCACTCATAATGCTCCAAATACTGGAATCAGTGATGCAGAGGCCATTTACAATAGTCTCTCCTTTTTTTTTAGGCAGCCCAAAACAGTCCAAAGGCCATGTTTGCTATGCTTTTTGATTAAAGTTTTGAATAGGTGGTGATCACTGACTACACCAAATGGGAAGGTTAAAATAGCATTGTGGGTGCCTCTTGAGATGATGATGTGGTAGACTCGTCTTCTGAAACCAGTGTGTGTATTAGGGTCCAGGGTCTTGCTGGGTTTGCATGCGTCTCTCTGCAGCGGCTGCCATGGTTCTACGCCTCAGCACAGTCGAGTCCAATTCAGGGATGGTGTCTTCCTCCAGTCCAGGTAAATCTTCATCCTGATCTTCTGAGCTTTTGTTTAGATATCTCCTACAGGGAAACAGAAAATACAGAATGTAATCATGGGAACAGAAAAATATAGGATAAATGGGATAGCAACCAGAAATCCCAGAATACCATTAGTGAATAAATATCTATAAACACATGGCAACTGATGATTTGTCAAATTTGTACATCTGACCCCTTTAACTACTGTGGTTCCCTGGTAAAACTCAAGCAAAGTTCTATTTTCATGATTGTATGGCTGAGCTATAACATATAATCCCATGTAGCCAAACTCAGACCAACCTCAGAAATGTATTTCCATAACCAACTAAAGCATTTTTAATATAATTGTAACCTCATTTGTATTTAATATTGATTTCAACATCTTATTATACAAATTACAAACACTCCAAATAGTAGAGTACCGACCTGCGCGCTTGCTGGACCATCTCCTCTTTCCGCTGCTTTAACATCTTCTGCCTCTCCTCAGCTGACTTGGAGAAGCGACCTCCTCTCACCTCCATGTTGTCCAACTCACTGAGACTCTGCTCAGCTGCTCCACTGGGCCCTGCCTGCTCTTCTGATGCAGGGTTCACCTGTAAAGGTGCACGCTCTATGGCCTAAGAACAAAAATCACAAACATGACAGATTGTTGCATTCTGCCTCTAAATTAAAAACAGCACTGATCTTAACATTTCACCTCTAACTGACGAACCTGTGTCGGGAAAGGCACCTGGATGCGTCCTTCCAGGATGTTGTCAGTGGTGACCTCCACAGAGCGGGTCAACTGCAGGTCTTGCATTACCAGGTAGGAGGGCACCTGAGGGAACATCTCCTGAATCTGATGGGCCTGATGATCAAACGGTACATCAAAAACAAACAGACCATTAAAGAAAATAATAAAAAACGTAGTTGGAGAATTCAGAGCATACATTTTCTTTTAGATTTTTTTTTTTATTTTTATTTTTTTACATATTAACATGCAGCATTATTTTTATGTTTGAATCTACTGATTAAATAGTTACACTTATCACGGTGTCAACAAACATTTATAAAGACGTCAAATACAATGCAAGCAGCAGTGGCTTTATTCAAGAATCAAAAAACTGTCACTAATGCTCCGAAAAGATTAAATACTTGACTTGAATTTCCATGTGTGCATCATCTCTAACAAAGTCAACAAGCACTTCATGAGAATGTAAACATGGACTCACCATTGCAGTGAGCTGGGAGTTGTTTGCCTGAGCGATGCCCAAAATGTTGGTAGTGTGCATTACTTCCACTGAGAAGCTGGGCAGCCAGCTGGCAATGCGAGATCCTGCAAGGATGGGACGTATGAATTTCCTAATTCATTGTCACAGACACCCCATCAGTTTTAGGTCAAGCCACAACCACACTCATCCTTGGGACTGTGTCCAGCAGACTTACCATCAAAGTGGAAGAAGTGATTGTGTTGATTGATATGTGGTCGAGCATCTGGAGGAGCTCCGACTGGGCCAATGTTGTCTTCCAAACCCCCGCCCTGCTGCTGGTTTCTCACCTGGCTGCTGTCCCCATTGATGTTCAGGGATGTCCTACAGGTGGGACACGATGTGTCCTGCTCAAGCCATGAGCGCAAACAAGAGCTGGACAGACACACACCCACATAGGTCATTAATGTTATGACATTTCTCAGATCAAAACACTGACATTTATTTCAGGAGTCACAATAATCTGTGCAGGGCATCTTAGTGAAGTGGAGAATGTTTCCCCAAACTTTAACCAGACGATCAATAATCAGAAACATTGTACAAAAGCTAAAAACTGTTCAGAAGTCAGGTCTGACACCAAATATAAATAATTTATATAGGATTTTAGACAACAGCTATACTCAAGAAAATGCATTACCATTACCAGCCTTATTCAAGTAGGTAAAGATACATGTTTCCCCCTTTTAAAGTCACGCTTCAGAGGTAAAATAATCCCTGCACAGACTGTATAACAGCAACTTCTTTACTTGTGGAAGAGATGACCACAGGGTAGCTTGCGTGCTGTCAACATGGTATCCCAGCAGATGGCACAATCATCATCATTCGCTGCCAGTTCCTCTGCAGTAGCAACAGCAAATCTGCACAAAGCATTACACAGAACATGCAAATATTGATGAAATAAGTAATGATTGAAGGGTCACACAACGGGTTTGACAAAAACAACCACAGAAATATGAGGTAAAAAAAACAAACAATCAAACTAAAACACTTCATCACCTGGCCTCCATGTTGTTGATGACACGAAGGTAGTTCTTGTGTCGGCGGACGCGGCGCTGCACCTCGTGGAAAAGATACCGCAGCTGCATGAAGATAACCAAGCTTGCCATGGACAGCCAGATGTTGCCAAAAAGCTAATGAGAGAAATGTAGACAAAAAAGGTAAAGATTAGGGAAGCAGACAGAGCTGCAGAGAGAGACTGAAAGTCAAGAAGTTCAGATGATCACAGGTCATCTCCATTCATACTGCATCTTACCAGCATGTGGATGTGGTGCATCAGATCCAGAAAGAGCATAGCCAGCTCCATTATGAAGTCTGTGTAGTAAACATATGTTCCCTTACTCTCCCAGGTCCCTGGATGGTTCAAATCCCACAAATGGATGGAGTACCTGAGGGATGTGACAGAGCTCTTTGATGTTGTGAAATACCAGAAATATTTAGACATTGCAGCAGGTGGAAATAAGCATTTGAGGGAAATCACTGCAAGAAACAACAACTACATGGTGTAATAATACGGTGCAGACTGTCATCAGTAGGATGATGTGTTTTTATCAACACACAATATCTTCTCAGGGTTAGGTCAGGGTTTTCTCAGGTTGGTCACATTAAAACTATTTTGCTATGTTTCAATGTTAGTTCATCTACGACCACCTTGGCTGAATAGAGTTGGTAAGAGTTGTATGTATAATAATACCGACCCTCTCTAGGACTAAAGAGTCTTTCACATTTGAGCTAAGAAGATGGATGAAAACAATCAGTGTTCCTAAGTTTAGTCCACAGGCTGTGTCATACATACTGGATAATGAGGCTTTGAACGGACTTACCGCATGATGACATGCCCAGTGCGCACAGTCACCAGCAGACACTGTGGAAAACAGTACAGAAGTACATTTGTAAATGATGCAATTGTTGTGATCTGCTTTCCCATCAGACCCATGCCAAATATGATATCAGTTATGGCTTTAAAAACACAATCTGAGATAAACAGTTCAAACTCCACTAGATTTTCAAGGTTTTATTTTGGGGTTGTTGGGGTTTTTTTAATTAATGTTTTGTTTATTATCAAACTACATTTTTTGCATTCCCGTCTGGAGACAGCTTCTGCATTAAAGAGCTTTTTCTTTCCCAGTTTTGGAGAAAGCTCGAGCACTGGAACTGATATGCCTAAATTAAATGCAACTATTACTATTATTTACAGCTGCTGCTTTTGCTCAAATGTCCTTGTGGTGAATCAAAGCAACCACTAAAAGTGTGACTAAACTTCACAAAGACCAAATGGGATCACCATAAAAAAATAATAATTCTGTACTATGGGGGAAGTTTAACACAACATGGAGCATAACTTTAATTTTTTAATAGCTGTTTTTTTCTTTTAAGGCATTTTCTGTACTTGGAAGATTTGATTATATGTCAAGAATGATGGTTTTAAACAGGAAGTAAACAGATTCTACACCACATTACTGATTTACTCAGCTCTATCAACTTGAATCAATCCATCTAAATAAAACCTTGATGTACACTATAGGCCAAAAGTTTGGACACACCTTCTCATTTAATGTTTCTTTATTTTAATGACTATTTACATTGTAGATTTTCACTGAAGGCATCAAAACTATGAATGAACACACGTGGAGTTATGTACTTAACTAAAAAAGGTGAAATAACTGAAAACATGTTTTATTTTCTAGTTTCTTCAAAATAGCCACCGTTTGGTCTGATCACTACTTTGCACACTCTTTGCATTCTCTCAGTGAGCTTCAAGAGGTCGTCACAAGAAAAGGTTTCCACTTCATAGCTGTGACTCATCAGGGTTAATTAGTGGAATTTCTTGTTTATCAATGGGGTTGGGACCATCAGTTGTGTTGTGCAGAAGTCAGGTTAAGCCCTATTAGACAAGTGTTAAAATACATATTATGGCAAGAACCAATCAGCTAACTAAAGAAAAACACAAGTGACCATCATGACTTTACTCTACAATGTAGATAGTCATGAAAATAAAGACAACGCATTGAATGAGTAGGTGTGTCCAAACTTCTGGCCTGTACTGTATATTAGAAGACTCCACAATTGTGTGTTGAGAGCATGGTCAAACTCCCTTTGTCTACTCTGCAGGCCTATATTTATATGCTAGTCAGGACTCCAGGGTCTCACCTCTGCTGCCATGAAGGAGAGAGTGTGCATGCCATGGGAAGCTCCCAGCAGACCACAGCCCACAGCCAGGCCGCAGCAGTCCAGGAGCAGGGAGACCAGCAGACAAAGCACTCGCACGTGGCTGTTAATGGGAGTGGACGGGGAGAAAGAGAGCTGCAGGGAAGAAAAAGCATGTTTTTAGTATACAGTGTTTTTCTTAAGGTTTCTCAAAAGATTGTTATCCATGTTGTTCTGAGACACAATAATGTTGGCTTGTCCTTATAATTCAAGAAACTATATTAGAAATCAGTAGAGAAAGGATATACAACAATCAAACACTACAAAATCTGCATTTAGATATTCATGAAACTAACAGTTGTCAGAGGGAAACAACTGACTGATAAATAAAAATTAACACATTTATAAAAGGTTAAAAATACCAATGAACATAGGTTGTTATGGACAACTGGTCACAGATGCTGAGGAAAGTTTAAATACCGAGCTCAGTACAATGCTCAAAGGGCATTTCTACTGTAGGAACTGAGAAGAAAGTCTGCTTGAACTTTTCCTTTTCAAATTTTGCTGTACTCATTTAATCAATAAATCCATCAAACGCAACCTTTAAACATGTATGTATTGTCAAACACTAGATTAGACTGTAAGCTCACAGCTAACTTTGTCTGCTGAGTCTATAGATTACATTTAAACCTTGTCCTGAAAGCTACAACAGCTGAGCTACAAGATAGAAACAGGTTTTATTAGTTCTTTACAATGTTACCGCAAGGTTTGCCCAGCATAGCGACAACATGTTAAACCTGTTAATCACCTATAGCTGTTCAACCTTACATGTTTGATGTTCACCCCAAAATGAGAAGCCACAGTTACAGGGAACAAGAAGGAAGACAGATGGGCTTACAACTGACTAACTTTAACCTCAAAAGTACTTAGATGATAGCAGATCTATAGCAAACACAGAAACATAAACTGGTGCACAAGTGCACACACAAACACAGCCATGTGTAGCACAAGACAGTCACACAAAGAAACTGGTACATTTTTACAGGACATTTTATAAACCTTACATTACAGCAAACGTACTAACTTTATTTTAAAGTCACGGCTTGCAAGGAGGAGATTAAACTTGATATTTTGTTTTCCCTAACACACAGAGTTCAATCTGATACAAGGGCATGTCAATGTAGCAACTGAAACTGTATCAGTGGGCAAACATGCCAGTACAAGAAACTATTAATAGATCCCAAGCTGAAAAGAGCACAGTTACATTCAGCGCTCCTATGAAAAGGCCACTATAAAAAGTGTGTATGTTTGCTGGTCAGGTGTTGTTTACTTTCAGTCTGCATGGGTAACAAGGGAGCCACAAATAATGTAGTGCTGACCCCTTCATGTGTGCTGTATAACGTATACAGGAACAGGTTTCACACAGGTGCCCCTGAATGTATGAATAGTCTTAAATAGTCTTTGTTTTCACAGATAGTACACACATACCCCACACATAAAAGTCTTGATCGACACAAACTGGTAATGAGGAAGTTAGCACATGGCTGTAAGAGTTGAAGAAACAAAACTTCTACCCGCAGTTACAAAGTTAAAGTCAAATAAACAAAGGACACACATTTGTGAACTAACTTTGTTCTGACCCTTGTTTAATGCCATACTGACCATTTCCAAAGATCCCAAAAGAAACACTGCATATACTAGGACCAATAACATCCTGAGAATGTCAATAATTTTGACAATTTAGTTTACTGTCCTACCCTTGTTTGCCATAAAGGATACCCTATAGTAATAGACACTGTAAACAAAAAAAATACAAGACCATAGTTTGCACTTACATATTCAAAACGGTCTTTGCAGAGCTGAACCATTAGGTGGAGAAAGACCAGGGCAGAGAACCACAAACACCACATGACCACCTCCTCCACTGTCTGCACGTTCAGGACGCCAAAGATGAAAATGAACTTGTAGAAAATGAAGTTCCAGAATTTATCTTTCAAGTGCTGAGGAACAAACACAGAGGAAATGAGACACCTCTAACTGACAGGTCTGCACTTGGTGGAGATCTGAAGAAGTTAGTAACCACAGACACTGAAGTAGCATCATTTCAACAATGGTAAAAACACAGACTCACCTGTTTCTCACTGACTCGAAGTGGGCCAAACACCACATATTGAATCATTTTAGCAATCAACATCAAAGAGCAGCAGAATGTGTTGACTAGCACCTATGGGAGTATAGAGAACACAGCAACCATTATTTTTTCCATATAAGGACAATACAACCATACTTCACAGTGAAAAGTCCTTCAGTGGATGACACTCACCCATACAAAGAGGCTGTCGGTGACAAGGTACCACAGGACGGTCGTAACTAACTCTGTGTTACTAATGTCATTGCTTAAATGTTCAAGATCTACTTCAGAAGGAACTGGTGTTTCATCTGTTTCCAAGGCCCCAAACCCCGGGTCAGTAACAGTGGTGTAGGCACTGAAGATGCTGCCTGCAAGCAAAGCCACACTCAGTGCAGTGTAGGTCTGCAGGCTGGGCCAGGGAAACCTCTCCAAGAACAGCAGAGGCATTGCAGTAGTTCACGGTGCACTACTCAACCAGTGAAAAGGAACCTGTGAAGACATCAGTGAGTTAGCTAACACTGAGCAAACTTCACCAAACTGAGCGTAAACGTTACACGAATACAGTGCTAGCATGCGATGGTGGCCACTTTATATAGACGTATTGTTTGGTTTAGCAGTGACTTTCAGGTAGACAGTGAGGACACTAATATAAAACTATTATTCAATTATAGCTAGTTTCAATGAAGTTTAAAAAGACAGACGTTAGCTAACGTTGCCAAGCACCGCTAACTTCATTTTAGCTAACTGCAAATTACACCCGTACTGAACTGTAACGTAAGTTTAAATTGGTAAAAGTAACTGAAAACAGTGGCTCAGCATTCAAACTGGCTGACAGAGACCGAATGTGGCGTCCCAAAAGAGCTAGTGCTGTATAATGGAAGCTCACGCCCCTAACATTAGTTATTTACCTGCTAACGTTACCTAATACTAGCTCACTTGTTAGCTCACATTAGCTACACTGCCAGCCCCTGTTAGCAAGCACGAAATACCAAGCTCATGTGAAATCGTTACTTACAGTTAGTCCCAGATTTGCTTAAACACAATATCCAGCGTCCCTTGTTGTAGGTGTGTTGAACTTTTAGTGCTACACCACGGAGAACCTCGTAGTTGACAACATCGTCATGTTTGTTGTACCGAGCAGGCAGCTGGCTGAGGATGAACCACAGGAGGCTTCTCTTGTTTGCGCTACGTTGCGACGTCATCACGTCACATTTAAAGTCACAGCGATTAAAAACGTTCACTCACGTTACCAACAAAATTTAAATAACAAATTTTAAACAAAAAATATTCAAAATTGTTATAATTTTTAAGTTTATTTTCTATTTATTATTTTTGAAATTCCTATTATGTCTTGAATAATCACGAGTTTCTAGGAGAGGTGAGAAATTACGTTTAGCTATGTGTGTTTTTCATGTTTACATTTTTTTCTCAATTCTTCTCTGCACATTTCAATAACTTTGCACATTGGGTATTAATTTGTTCTTTTTCTGGTTTGTTTCACACTAAATACTTACATACTTTTCATATTTTATACTATATATTTTAAATTACAGTCAACAGCATAGAGGCAGTCAGAAAACAGAAAAAAATACATAGGGAGACAGGGATGTAACATGCAATGAAGCTGTGTGACATTATAACTCTTTTTGGGTAAAAAAAAAGCACTCGCACCTCGACCTTCTTCAAGTGGTTGAATAAAAAATAAGGAAGAGGTTTGCTAAAGGTCAGTCTCATGACTCATAAAAGTTGATGTGATAAGTGTTTGTTGCTTTGCATTGATTATTTTGATGAGTTTATTCTTTTATTTCGCTTTCTACTGATCCTAGGCTCTGATATTGTACCAATGGTTAGGGTGCAGTGCGTCACATATGATATACTCTAGTGTGTTCAAATAGAAATGAACCAATGCACAGTGCTGCAGAACAGACCCTCGTAGTGTTGATGGTATGACAGCTTTTGAAAGGTAAAAACAGTGAAACACTTTCTTAATTAATGGGATTGATCATATTAAGTTTTGATATTGGATCTTCCTGAGATTAACATTTATTCAGTAACAGTCAATTTATCGTTTTCCAGTTGTTAAACATTGCTCTTTTTCTGCTGTGTCTGCAGTTTTCCCATGAATTTCAATAAATTACACGTTCTACAAATTTGTAATCTGCTCAGAACTCTGGTAGAGCAAATCAACATTTCACAAGAAGGTTGAAAACAGAAAAGTGTTATTATTATTATTATCATGGATTAACTGCACTGATGAATTGGGTTGTGAAGCAGATTGAAGTGTAATTTCATGCAGTGGACACTCAGCAAGGAGATACAAGAACAACTGCCAAGAGAGGGCAGAATAGTAAAGGCCTAAGAACGATACACACAATAATTCAATTTAAAGTAGGTCATGCTTTCTTTGATAGATGTAATCACTTAATGCACATAAAACTTTTCATATTGTTGTCTTAGAGTTACTTTTAAAAGAACACATGAGGTAAAACATTTTACATTTTAGAAATTAATCCAATGTTTAGTCCATCTGAGTTGTATAAATTGAGTGAATATGAACTTCATACTTTATGAACTTCAATCTCACGTCAGTCTGCAGCAGGTTTAAGTTAAACCAAAGGAGTTTAGGTGACCTCCACTAAATTCAGTCAAACACACACAGATGCAGTTTAAAATGCAGTTTCTCTGATGACACATGAGTGGATTAAAAATAATCATGTGAACTAGACACAGACATTACAGGTTTAAACACATTTTATTCCCCAAACCACAGCCTACTGACCAGTCACACCAAACAAACACAGGGTGCTGGCAGTACAACAGCAGACTGGTCAGAGAGCAGTGCAAACATAGAGTTAACACCAAGCTGTCTTTGTGGGAAAAACCAACAACAAAAATAACAACAACAACAACAACAATGTGAATCCCTGAAACTGTGAGGTCAGAAAAATGTGTTAATGAAAGGATTTGACTTTATTATGGGGGACTCCTAATGGGCTGACAAGGATGAATGACCAGGCCATTATTTACCCAAAACAGACAAACATATGATTCTGATTCCTTTGATTTTTTTTTAAGTAAAATTTTGCGACTGTTTCATATATTCGATAAAATGTGATATTTTCCACTGTTGTAATGTATTTCACAATCATTGTCAAGTGATCAGAGTGAAAGTAAAATACCTCTATATCAGGGGTGTTAAACATATGGCCAAAACTGGCCCACTAGAGGGTCCAATCCTGCTCTCTGGATGGATCTGCAAGGGGAGAAAATTACATAGTAGACGTTAACTGCAATTTACCGCAACTTTTAAGTATTTTTATGTAAGAATTTTATACATTTACAAGGAACTTTCTTCTGTAATAACAACCACTTTAGTTTGTATGGTGTGCTGAGTCAGAATTACTACACAGATGTGGAAATGTATGTAAATTTATGATAATTTTTAGATCTTGAAAAGTTGTTTTAATCATAAAGTGAAATACTAGATTTTCCAGCTCCAGATACCTGAATGAATAATCTGTGCCTTTGTAGATCCACGGTGATCAGTAAGTTGTAATGCACGTGTGAAAATAAACTGAGGCACACTATTTATAGGCTATTATGCTATTATTTTATCAATCCGGCCCACCTGAGATCACACTGAGCTGTATGTGGCCTCAACACCCCTGCTATAGATCAATATTCTTTAAAACTGCTCCAAATTTGATATTTGTTCAAAAAATGTGATTTAAAAAATCTGTATTATTCTGTCTTACTTCAATTAAACATGGATCATCTTGATCATTTCTGGTGATCACTTACAGCAAACATGGGGCATGTGCACAGATTCTCCTTTAAACAGCTGTATATGGGCCTTAATGTTGTTTTCATTCACATCAGTGTAACCATCATTCATCCTCAGTTCCTAACAAGCAGTTAAAAAAAAACCTGATTGTTGTAATAGTGTTGGGTCATACAACATCTGTGAATATTGAAAGCATGTGCTCTCTGACACACTTCTCTCACTGTTTACACAGAAAAATAATCATCTCCTCACAGTTTCTGAAAGTCCTCTTTCAGATCACTCACCTGTGGCTCTGCTGTGATTGGTACAGAAAAGGAAAATATGTTTTTAAGGACATCGGTTTTAGATCCTTTTTCTCTCATTTTCAATTTTACAGGTCCCAAGTGAGAAAGAAGTAGATTGAATTTTGTAAATAACTCCTTATCTCGTGGCTAATTATGGTCTTGTGTATTGTATGCTTCTAAAAGTCTTTTTGTAACTATCAAGTTGTGTTTGATGCAGTTTCTATTTCTATATATATATAAAGGCACAGGCATAAAACACCACTTTGTGTCTCAGAAAGCTCTGTAAGGAAGTCCGGTTCCTGTGCAGTCACATTGAAAGGGAAGTGAAGACTTACTTGTGCAGCAATTTGTTTTTCTTTTAAGCAGACACCACAGTCAGCACATACACTCACAGCATGAATCACGAAGAAGACTTGTCGCTATTAGAGGAAATGGCCCCTGAGGAGTTTGATGGTGGGACAGCAGTGGCTTGTGTGATCCTGGGTCTGTCCTTCTTGGTTGGGGCTCCAGGAAACCTGCTAGTGATCTGGACTATCCTAAAGCACGTCAAGCAGCGTTCCCACACTGTTGTGCTCATCCTGCACCTGGCTGCTGCTGACCTGCTGGTCCTCATCACCCTGCCTCTGTGGATCTACTCTCTCGTCCGCTCCTGGGTGTTCGGAGAGGTCTCCTGCAAAGCCCTGGTGTACATGATCAACGCCTGTATGTACAGCAGTGTTTTCCTCATCACCCTCATGAGTGTGGAGCGTTTTGTGGCCGTGCGGTATCCCTTTGCTTCTGCTGATTGGAAGAGAAAACGAGCCTTGAATAAAGTGCTGCTGGCTTTGTGGACAGCAGCATTTTTGTTCAGCATACCTGTCATCCCCACTCAGGTGGTCGGGGAAGACTCTGGTGAGGAGCACTGTCTGTACCGCCTGTACACTTCTGTAACCCAGGAGCTGGTGTGTGTGCTGCTGGAGACACTGGTGGGCTACATAATACCCTTCATCATCCTGGTGGTCTGCTATGGCTGCCTCTGTAGCCGGATCACTCAGATGACATTCAAGTCTAAACGCAAGTCCACTGTCTTAATTGCCAGTGTGGTGGTTGCATTTGCCATTTGCTGGACACCTCATCACATAGGAAATATCCTCTCGCTCATCACTCTGGCCATGGAGGGCTCCTTCGGGGAAGTCGCAGACCATCTGGAAAATGTCAGGAGCACCATGGCATTTATTTCTGGAGCCATGGTCTTCATCAGCAGCACGATCAACCCCATTCTCTACATGTTTGCAGCTCGCTCCTTCAGGAGCTCCCTGCGTGACACCGGCATCCAGAAGCTCTTCCGACACATCTCCAGCACCTCCCCAGGTGAGGGCAACAGAGAGGTGTCTTTTGTGTCCAAGAGACAGAGCAATCAGACCCACAGCTCTCTATGTGTGTCTGAGTCAAAAGACCAAATGAACATATTAATTAAAATGTGTGAAAATAATCCATCCTGACACTGAAGTGGTTGTAAATGGGACCTTGTCTGTGCTCCCTGTGTATACTGTATTAATTTTCTAAATGAAGGAATAAATGCCTGAAACAAATTTGTTTGAAATTACAACAAATAAACAAGATAAGTCAGTTTATCTGTGCAACGCTTCACCAACTTTGTATATTTCCAATTTACTGTTTTTTTATTGTGAATAAATATTTATAAATTACATATGTTACACACTTTATGTTCTTTATTTGTTGATTTATGCCATTCAGCATCCATAAATAGAACAAGATTTTTTTGTATAGTATCTTTATTGTATTTTTTGTTGATGATAACAGTGAGAAATTGTATTGATTATGTTACGAATTCTTTATGACTTTTAACTTTTTAAATCGCAAGTAAGTGTGGGAATAAGAATAGCTGAGTTTTCAGTGGTTAACCCTGTGGTTGTGCAACTACAACTGTTGCAAAACTATGATTACTTTATCTTACACATTGTTACCACAGAGATTTTTTACATATCTGTCTTAATAAAGATGAGGTTGTGAACTTTTTAAAACTTTTAATTCCTGTTGAATTCTTTAAAGAACTGTAATCTGATTGTGTAATTGTGAAGACATGTAAAACTTTTTAAAATTTTCATCAATCTTTATGTTGTGTTTTATTCTCTTAATTCAAAAATGTAATTCTATAATAATTTTCATGCATGACAGGATAGCCAGGGTTTGTCTTGGAAACCCACTTTAGACAACAGTCATGCTTTCAACTTCCTCTGAATGAAAAGATTGCCAAATGAAAAACTCCATGTTCCCTTTGTTGAGCAGCAGAAAGCGGAATTATGTCGTAATGTTTGTCACAGTTTTACAAAACTCAAACCCGCACTTGGTGTGAGAGAGTTCAGCGTCCACTTATTTACAGATATTTTCAAGTGTATATAATTTACTTTGATATAACATTTTGACTCCCCGTTGTCATGACTACATAAAATGGTTGACCAGTAGATGGCAATGATGTGACAGTGACTATGTTTTTAATAATGGGGCATTGACATCATCTCAGTGTGGTGTCATAATAGCTCTACTTCACTTTCACACTGTACATCTTGTCTGTTTTATGTATTTATCAAGGGACTGTTTGTGATGAGAACAGTACTTCACCTCACAAATCATTTTAACCTGTGTTGCTGGAACAGCTGAAGTGGAGGAAACCAAGCTTGTCCACTCTTTCTTCAAACAGTGTATCCATGACTTGGCCCCCATGAGTCTGATAAATATAAATATATATAAAGGAGAAAAGCATGCAATGTTAAGCCACTGAATATTTTTCTGTAATGACAGAATCCAATATTTTCTTGAGAAAATGATGACATGAATACACACTGGCATTCATGATACTCATCAATTCCTCAATTATGTGTTTCACTTTGAGTCTGACTCACTAATATTGAGTAATAATGCTTTCAGTGCAATGATTTCAGTCTGGTGAGAGCCATTCCAGTTCAAAGTTGTATGTTCTGATAAATACCAGGAGATGGCTCATTGAGAACATGAAGAATTTTAATAAATCCATTGTGATGGTATCCGTAACTTTGTTGTTTCCTTTGATTATTAATGACTCAGGATTATTTTAAAAATGATGGTGGAAAATTACAAAGCGCAAAGGGTGTGACAAAGATGAGATCATGCAAGAAAAACATAGCTGACTCTGAGACATGCTCGACATTCTCTCACAGGAAGAGGAAGCAGCATTTATATGAAACAACATCAGCAATGTGGTATGTGCACATTGCTTTTCATAATCATTATATGTCTACATGCTTACTAAATATAGTTTAACCTAATTAAAAAATTGTCCTTGTCTCAGTTTTTTCCTGTATAATAAAAACATTGTAGCACAAATAATAGAGGCACAACAATGGTATTTAACATACTGACATATTGAGGCCCCTGTAAATTGATTACTTTTTCCCTCAAAACCTTTCAAATATTTTTGTAATCAGATGATTGTAATTATTGAAATATAAAACATATTTATTCCAGATATAAATACACATATACATGACATTTGAGCCAGAAATCATTGCTATCCCTAAAGTTTACTATCCATTGTTAGTAAAGCTTTGGTCACTGGCTCGCTCTCTCTTGCCACTGCCACCTCATACCAAAAAATAATCAAAGTGACTAACACCAAAGTTATTTTCAGGGTTGTCTTCTTAGTGTTTTTGACTTAGCTTATGACTTTACAGCCAGAGACAGTCTGCATGTATATGCATGCCCACTATGTGATGCAATGAAGGTACATGCTTTATTCTGTTTAAGTGGTGGAATATTATTATGTGTCTTGGATTTTAGCAAAAGTGTTTCCCATTGTGTTCCTTGAGTAATCAGACTGGTTCAGCTGGAAATAGTGATTCCACGCAGAGAAGGAAACACAATGAGTGACTCTCGAGATTGGGAGATTTAATTGAGTGAAAGGAGATGAGCAGACAAAAAGCCTTGCATTCACTTAAATCTGCTGATCCATGGCAAGCAGAGAAGGGAGTGTCAGGAGCAACAAAACATGGCATTCTGGGAGCTGGGCCAATGACTAGTGAAAACTCCACTGAGCCAGGAGGAACCTGTGAAGTTATTTAAATATTTAGTTTGTAGGTTGTTGCTCTTTTGAAGCACCATATTTTCTGGAAACATACATGTAAAAGGAAACATTTTTAAAAACACTGGTTAGTGACAGTGCAGTGTAATTTTTAGACATTTTAGAGGGTGAAAAAGGTTCACGAGTTGAAGACACAATGCAGTAGATACTTGTTCAAAGTCATGTATCATGTATGCAGTCTCTCTATACAGAATGTGTCCTGTACATTTTTCCTAAAGAAACCCATAAAACATAATCCTGTATTGAAAGTACAGAAAGCATTAAAAGATTGCTGTGCAGTGATGTACAGTGTATGTGTGTGTGTGTGTGTGTGAAGGGGGGCGGCGGGGCGGGTAGGGGACGGGTGTTCATGTCCATCACGTGCCAAAGTGCTTGCTCATGTGGGGAGATTGGCCAGGGGGTTCCCTCTCTTACTTTGATGGCATTACAAGGCCTTGACCTTTGATTATGATTTAGTGCTATATAAATAAAATTGAATTAAGT